>JAODAL010001443.1:0-230863 GCA_025379985.1 Phyllomedusa bahiana
AGATTTTCTTTACCATTTTCAAAACATTCTTTTTCCGGTGTCTCTTGGGGTGGGAAACCTGGTGCTTTTGGTTTTAAAATCATTTTTGGGGGCCCAATTCATTACCATTCAACCCCCCTTCTAATAAACACCCAATGTTCTCACTCCTTTAGATCTTCAATAAAAAATTCCCAAATTCCCAACAATACGTTTTTCATTTTTCTTGAAGTTTTTAAAAACCAAATTTAATTTTCGCAAACGGTTAAAATCCTTACCCATTAAAAATTCCCAAATCTTTGTATGCACATTGAAAAATTTCAATAGAAACCTCAATTGTTCCCGTGAAAGGTTTTAGAGATATTTTAATTATTTGGTTTTGCCTCTCCCCTTTCTTTGGCACTTTGCTTTTTCTTGTTTTTTCCCCTTAAGTGTGGGAGGACCCACCGGTTGGTCAAAAAAAAGGGAGATATGAGGGAGGAAACATACCACCCAAGAGGGGGCCGTTGTATATGGGGTTCTTTGTTTTTGTTTATTTGATGACCTATTGTCCCCCCAATTCTTCCCCTTCCTTGGTCCCCTTTTCTCACCTCCTGATCTAAATCCTCCCCTTTTCCCTCTTAGAAACCCCCTTAGTCCCGCATTTGTAATTTTGGGTTTCCGAAATCTCATAAGGGGAATAAATTTCCCCTTTTTAATTCACTCTAAAAACAAGTTGGAAAGAGCCTTCCCCTTCCTTAAATTCCCCGAGACCTTAATATACTGTTATGTTTACGTTCTTTTAAGATACGAATATTTCTAAACAGAATTTTTAAAATTTTATTTCCCTCTTAAAACTGGTCAGATCTTAATTTACTGCTTTCTCTATTGTTTTTTTAAATTTTGTTCTTTTCTTGGAAGATTAGTTTTCCTTCCTCCAAAAGTTTTTCATTAAATTCAGTGATGCCCCAAAAAACCCCTCATCCCCACTTTTTTTTTAATTCGTTGAAAATTACTGTGCAAAAAGAACGAAGCAAAAACGTATTTTAAAGGACTCAAAAATTTTAAGGAAGGGAACTTTTTCCAACTTTTTTGAGAGTGAATTAAAAGGGGAACAGAATTCCCTTCTGGATTTGGGGACACGGAAAACTATACAACTGAGGGTACTATAGAGGGGGTTTCTATAAGGAAAAGGGGGGTTTTCAGATCAGGAGTAGAGAATGGAGACCAGGAAGGGGGAAAAATTGGGGGGGGAAAATATTGATCAAATATAAACAAAAACAAAGAACCCCTAACAACGGCCCCCCTTGGTGGTATTCTTCCTCCTCATATCCCATCATCATCCCTTTTTTAGACCAACCGTGGGTCCCCCACCCCCCAGGGAAAGACAATGAAAAACCCCAAATGCCAAAGAAAGGCAGAGGCAAAACCAAAAAATTTAAAATCAAAACCAAAAAAACTTTACACAGGAACAATTGGTTTTTCTTTTGAAATTTGTATAGGGCCCTAAACTGTTTTATGAATTTAAAACGGGGTAAAGGATTAAACCCTTTTTGGCGAAAAATTAAGGGGTTAAAAATTTTTTCAAAAATAAGAAAAAGTATTTGTGAGGAATTAGGAATTTCTATTAAAGATCAAAGGATGAAACATTGACGATTTTTTAAAGGGGGTTGAAGGAAATGATTTTGGCCCCCAAACTGTTTTTAAGACCAAAAACCCAGTTTCCTCCACCACAAGAGACCCCGGGAAAAATATGTTTCTGAAAATGGTAAGAAAGATCTTGGTCTTTAACGAAACAAAAACCACTATCTGGGAATAAAAAATCTTCCCCAACAGGTTTCATGCGTTGATTTCTTTTGATCAGCCGACATAATTTAAACCCCAGATGGGGGGGAAATATTGTGGTAAACGACTTGGGTTTTAAACTCAATGTGTAAAAAACTTTGGGGGATGGGACAGGAATTTATCCGGGAAAGTGCCCCCCACGAAAATCTGGGGGAACTTGAATCTATTTAACATGGTTTTGGGAAAAGGGACCCTTTTTCAAAGGATGGGGCCCCTTTTTTTACTCCCGAAAAACCACAAGCCCAAACTTTTACGCATTACCCAAGGTGCAAAAAGGTTTGGTCCCCAAGGGGTCGCCCGAGTGTCGGGTTTTGATTCCTTGACACAGAAAACAAATCTATGTGGACAATTACTCGGGGACTTTTTATTGCCCTTCCTTCTTATCTGAAGATGGGGCGACCTCCAAAAGAACTGGGGGGATCAACAACGAGAAGATTTGGGTTTTGGCCAGGGGATGGGGAGGCATATATAGCAGATCCCACCCGGCCCCATGCTGGAAATTTTCCCGGGAATGAGAGGGAAAATTTTGAAAAACAAAAAAAATGGTTTTTTAACTGTTGGAATTTATCTTACCCATAACTTTTTCCTCTTGGGACCCAGGTCTACCACCACTCAGTGTAACGCTATGGGAACCCATGCGCTCCCACGTAGCGAATCTTTTCCGGGGCTGGGGGAGAGGCCCTTGTTCGGAAGGAAATGGAGGGGTTCACCAATAAAATTTTTTAGGGGGGCAGATTATGATGACGCTTCGTGCGTGCGGGGCAGGAGGCGTCTTTTAGAGAATTTACCGGGTTTGAACACTAATGGATTGGGTTTTAAATTTACATTTGAGTTAAAATGTCAAAATAGTTTTTTTGGGTTTAGGATTTTCAGGGGTGATTTGGGTTCAAACAAAAATTGGACCACGTAAGGGACGGCTACAAAAAAACCTCCGCGGGGGGATTTATATCACCCTGAAAAACTAAAAAGAGGTATTCCAAAGGTCAAAACCAAAGTATCTAAAAATCTCCAAATAAGGAATTTTTTCCAACAGGGGAACGACCCAAAGGGTGGTTCCTGGAAAGGGGATACCCCATCAGTATTGAAGCTTTTCATTTAAGAACGCATTTTGGGGGGACAGAACCCCATTAATCCGAGGGACAAGGAGAGGAAAACCCCTTTTTGGAAAAGGCACCTAAAACAACCGAAAAAATTATGTAAGAAATCTTGCGGGGGAAAATTGGGGGAATTCATTGTGAAAAAAGACAACTGACGTCTCCTAAAAACTCCTCAATGACAAAAAAGAGGGAAAGGGCATTGAGGGGTAGACGATTCACACCATTATGTCCCAAAACCAACAGGTACATGGTTAGAAGTAAACCCTTTGGGGTGTTTTGATGCGGAAGTTTTAATTTGCAAGTATTCTGTCAGCTAAAAAGTTTTAAGAGTTCGGGGGGACAGGGAAATTATGCGATTCGTGTTTTATATTGCGTACAAGGGAAATTTTTTTATCTCGTAAAATTTTTGGGTGGGCAAAAATAATAGGAAAAAAAGACCCGAAGTTAAAAACCGCATTGGAAAAACTTGGGATGTCAATGATGACACCCCCTTAGGCAATCTGGATGAACAGGGGAGTTCCTCGGGGTATTTTCTTGTATGGAAAAGATAAACTCGACATTAAAAAGGGAAATCTTTATAAAAAATTTCTTTGTAAGGAAACAGAGTGGACCTTTGAAAGAAAACGAACGCCAGAGGGGCTTAACAATTCTATATTTTTGGTGTTTTTTTTTTGAAAACTCCTGTGCTAATATTTAACTTTTCCCTTTTGGGATCCCGTAGCCAAATATGAAATAGGTGGTTTATCTGGGCAGAATAACCATTTGGATATGATCATTACTCGGGTTAATTTTCTTGATCCCCAAATTTTATACTCTTTGCTACATTGTATTGATTATTTTTTTCAAAATTTTGTTTTTCTGTGTTTTTATAGGTATCCCTCTTTTTAAAAATTCTTAGGGGATTTTTTGGGCCCAATTGGGGAAATTTTGGGTGTATACGAAAGTTTTTTTTTATCTGACCACCAAGATTGATATAAATTATATAAGCTGTTTTCTGTTGCCCCTTTTGTATTATACCCTTTTCAATTATTTGGGGTGTGATTGGGTGTGAAAACGGGGGTTTTGCGTGCCATGATGTGAGGTTTTGGTTTGGGGTTGGCTCCCCAATTTTTGGTAAAGGGAAATGAACGGACATCTTCCCCATACAACATATTGAGAATTGAATGTATTGGGGGGAGAGTCGGTTTGGGGCGCGCTGCGCGATATCTTCCCGGGGATGATGCCGCGCATGCCAGTGAAAGTGAGCCGAGCTTTTGGCGAGCGCGGCTGGCGGTGCTGGTTTCAAGGTGCCGCCTTTGCCAGCGCATGCGCAGTAGCGACCCGAAAATGCCCGGGTTTTGGCGGTGGCGCTGAACGGCGCTGGGTTTCCATGACCCGCCTAACGCCGCCATGGCGTAGCGTTTTGAAAACCCGAGTGGGAACACCCGAGGACGGTAAACAGCGGGCATTTGGGGCCCATTTTAAATGGGATACAGGACTAGTAAAATCAGCATATCGAGAGACTACTATTTTTATCCGTGTGACGTCCCCAGGGGAAACCCCTGATGAACCCCCTATATGGGGGGGGGGAAACCCGGGAAAAAGGTTTGTGTTCTTGGTTTTTTTGATAAAAGTACTTTTTCCTACACATATTTAAAAATAGACATTTACCCCATAATTTAAAGAGAAAAATTGCGTGTTCCAGTGGATGTGACCTTGAGTACTTTTTTGGGACCACGAATAGCGTAACGTGTTTGGATTTTTTAACTGAATATCTTTAACATTGTACAAAATAATATATTTAATTTTTTTGGGGGGTTGAAGGGACACAAAGTGATTAAATATGAATGTCGAAAATTTTCAAATTTTAAAAAATTATTTAGCACCAAAATTTTTTCCAATTTTAAAGGGGGAAACCTTACATAGGGTTATCCCCCCTTTCGGGACCAAGCTAGGTCAGAAAAAACCCCTGTTCCAACCCGTGCCCTTTTTATTTTTGTAAGTGCTGTGTTTTAAGAGCATTTTAAACCCCCAAATTTATTCATGGCAGTGTTAGCCCCGCCCACCAAAGGCTTGCCCCCCCCACGACGTTTTTCACATGTTTTCTACCTATTCAAAGTAATGGGTTTTATTGAGGGGGGGGTCTAGCCGGGTGGGCGGGTTTTAAAAAAACGCTCTTTAGGGGCCGGGTCACACACTTTTTCAACCGTATTTGGGGACGGGTTCCCCCCGCAATTTGGGTTCAGAAGGGGCTGCGGGGGCGCCCGCCTCCGGCCCCTAGACTGCATTTTCACGGCGCGTATCCCTTTGGGGGGGAGAGAGGGATCCATATTCTCTATAAACTGTGGTTACCGAATGGGGGGGACAGATTCCAGCCGTATTCTTTGCAGTACGCGCCCCGCGCAAAACGGGGCAATAACTTCCCCCCTACTGAAATACCCCTCTCTCAGGGTATTTTCAACATCCCCCTTGATGACCCCATTCTCCTTCTGCCCACGTTTTTTCATTAACCCCTCCTTGGCCTCTCGCATTTACTGCTCCCACCCCAAGGGTGGGAAAATTTTGGTCTGTTTTTCTGTTTTCTTTCCCCAAATTTTTAAATTCACTAATTCTCCCTTTTGCCTCTCTGCCAAACCTTATTTTCCCTTCATTTTCACTAATTTCAGCCTTTCTGGGCAAACCTGCCCATCACACATTCCGACATATCTGCTCCATTAAGACTCACGAACTCACAGACACCATACAGTCTTCACTGCCCCCCAATCTCCTCCCTCTCTTGTCCTGACCAGGCTGTCAAACATTACAATGAAACTCTCACAACCACCCTGGACATGTTGGCACCACTCACACACCGCACCACCAGAGTCAGACGCCCGCAGCCTTGGCACACACCTCAGACTCGTTTTCTCCAGCGATGTTCCAGGTGTGCTGAGCGGCTGTGGAGAAAGTCAAAGCTACCTGCAGACTTTCTCCACTACAAATTCATGCTCAGGACTTATCACACTGCCCTTCACTGTGCCAAACAAAAATATTTCACCTCCCTCATCTCCACACTACACAACAACCCAAAACGCCTCTTTGACACCTTCCACTCCCTCCTAAGGCCTAAAGCTCAGGCTCCGGTCACGGACCTCTATGCTGAAGACCTGGCCACTCACTTCAAAGACAAAATTGAATATATCCGGCAAAACATCACATCACAATCCCCAAATAATACCCATCCTGTCCCTCCCCGCACGTCCTCTGATCTACTCTCAGCCCTTGACCTGACGACAGAGGAAGAAGTGTCCAGGCTTCTCCTGTCTGCGAGCCCCACCACATCTCTACTGACCCCATTCCATCCCACCTCGTCCAGTCTATTTCTCCAGCTGTCCTCTCTCACCTCACTACAATATGTAACCTCTCTCTCTTCACTGGGATCTTTCCATCTTCCTTCAAACACACCATCATAACCCCTTTACTAAAAAAGCCCTCTCTGGACCCGTCCTGTGCTGCCAACTACCAACCAGTCTCTAACCTGCCCTTCATCTCTAAACTCCTGGAATGCTTGGTCTACTCTCGCCTAATCCGCTATCTCTCCACTAAGTCTCTTCTTGACCCTCTGCAATCAGGTTTCCGCACCCTACACTCCACGGAAACTGCCTTTGTTAAAGTCTGAAATGACCTCCTAACAGCAAAATCTTGGGGTTATATTAGATTCCGATCTGACCTTCACCCTATATATCCAATCCCTTTCCTGCTCCTGTCACCTGCACCTCAAGAATATCTCCAAAATCCGTCCGTTTCTCACTGTGGAAACAACTCAAACTCTCATTACTGCTCTTATTCTTTCTCGTCTTGACTACTGCAACTCCTTGCTTATCGGTCTCCCTCTCTGCAAACTCTCCCCTCTCCAATCTGTCCAGAATGCAGCAGCCAGGCTCATCTTTCTCTCCAGCCGCTATACTGACGCCTCTACCCTGTGTCAGTCACTGCACTGGTTGCCCATCCAGTACAGGATACAGTATAAACTCAACACTCTCACCCATAAAGCTCTCCACAACGCTGCACCCCCCTACATCACCTCCCTCGTCTCTGTCTACCACCCGACCCGCTCTCTCCGCTCTGCTGCTGATATCAGGTTACACTCATCAATCATCCGAACCTCTCATGCCCGCCTACAAGATTTCACACGTGCAGCACCAATTCTCTGGAATATGCTACCGCGGGCGATCAGGCACATTCACAACCCTCACAGTTTTAAGAGGGCCCTGAGAACACATCTTCTCACTCTGGCCTACCAAGATCCCTAACTGCTATCACACACATTTGTCACTCCCTACACTAGGGCACTCACAGGCACTTATCTGTATATAGATGTAATGTCAGGGTGGCAGGTACATCCATTTTTTCATGTAAACCACCCCCTATTTATGAAACATGGCTGGACCATTGTAAACTTGGCACTACTTACCGTATGTTTCACCCATACACCCTAATAGATTGTAAGCTCTCACGAGCAGGGCCCTCACACCTTGTGTCTCATTTGTAAGTACTTTTAATGTGTAATGTCTGCATGTTTACCCTTTGAATTTGTAAAGTGCTGCGGAATATGTTGGCGCTATATAAATAAAGATTATTATTATTATTATTATTATTAATACATCCCTGCAATAAGCCGTCTGAACGGCCCTTTTGAATGACTCTTCGAATGACTCTTCTGGCTGAAAACTCCAGATTTGAGCCTTAAATACACGAATACTACAGCATCTTACAGAATAAGAGACACAGTGCTGGAAACAGCATGTCTGTCACTAGCTTGTGCTGTCCTCAGCCAGAGGGGCATAAACTAGGTGACAGGTTCTCTTTAATACATTTATTTAAAAAAAGGGAAAAACAGTCTTTTTTTTTTTTACCATTTTACCTGATATTATTAAAAAAACTAATGTACAAATCACACACAAATAAAGCATTTCATATCAAGAAATAGGTAAAAAATTAGCAGAATAACCAAGTGCGAGAAAGTGCTATAGCGTTCAAACCCATGTGCACTAAAGAAAAGGAAAAGAAAAGGAGTTCGACCTGAAAGCAGAATGTTATACAGCAGGAGTTGCTGAGCAAATTAATATTACATTTTATAGAAAAGGAATAAAGTGTAACCTGCAACTTATTAACCTAGACATCTGATCATTCTGCGCTTAGTCCAGTGGGTGGTCTTATTTAGTGGTTGACAGCTATCTCTCTACACAAAAGGCTGACAATCGTTTAGTAGGCACAGGCTCGGACTGGCCCACAGGGGAATAGGGGAATCCCCCGGTGGGCCCCTGAGCATGGTAGACCTAAAGTTGTTTTTTAACTAAATATACATTCTCAGAAAAGGCAAAAAAAAGCATAGAAAGAATGGCAAAAAGCAAGAAGCAGAGGATAGGAGACATCTACAGTCATTAATAGTAGCTAAAAGGTGAGCCTCTAAAATAAACTCCACCGGTGGGCCCTGAAACAGCTTAACTGGTGGGCCCCTAGAACCCACTCCACCTGTTGGCCCTAGGCACCTCAGTCCGACACTGAGTAGGCACACAAATAATACAGTGGGTTCAGCACTGATCATCCTTAAAATTCAAAATAAAGATCCAATGCAACAGTACAACCCAGTGCTCAGTGAGTCCTGACTCACCAAAAAGTAATCCAAAAACTGTTGAGGGCACAAAGCATATCCAAAACATAAGAATTTTTTATTTACATATATATAATAAAGTATAATGCAAAAATGAAAACCGCTTCATATGTCTCCATTTTTATATAGAGGTGTAAGTAGGGTTTATTCGAGATTCAAGCAGAATTTGAAAAAAATGGGGCCATGTGCCTAGCGTCCATAATATTAAGCTGTTACATGTATGTCTTAAATTCTCTGTGCCTTATATATAAAAACTGTCTAGCAGTAAGACTGGTTTTGTTGCTTATGCAACCAATTAGAGCTCAGCTTTCATTTCATACGGTGCACTGGAAAATAAAAGTTGAGATCTAATTGGTTGCTATGGGCAGCAAAAACAGTCTTACTGCTAGACAGTTTTCATACATAAGGCCCTCTATGTGCTGTGGCAGAGGCATCATTCACATGGAGTCTCTTAGAGACACAGGATTAAATATTTTTAATGCAATTAGAAAAAAAAAAAATCTTCCCCTAGAAAAAGCACACTTGTTATCTACAGGCTGCATATGCAATCAATGTGGTGCTCTTTCTTGAGCAAACCTTTTGAGCAATCTTTTGTTGGAATTTCCTCCTACCTAAAGTTGTCTGAATAGGGACATGTTCCGTTTGAAACTAAGTTAATTGAATGTGTGCCCAAAAATTTATGTTTAAGGTGTCCCAAATGCATATTTTTTCTCCAACCCTAACCTTAACACTATCCTGAACCCTTAGCTGGGCTCAGAGTTAGATTTTTGTACTGGCTTTTAGGGATTAATTTACCATTCCCAGATGCCCCAAATCACTGTTGGACTGGGGTGCCTCTGTCCCACCAGTGAAGTTTCATTCTGAGGTCCCAGCAGTGGAGCTGATTCTGGTGTCCATCAGTGGAGTTGATTCTAGGGCCACCCCGTATAGTTACTGTACATGCCTCTTATACTCTGCCCCTTACGGTATGTTCGCACGGCATAATTTTGGCGCCGATCTCGCCACGTATTTGCGCTTAATATGCGGCGAGATGCGTGCTGCAATTACGGTAATCCATAGCTCTCATAGATAACTATGGATTACTCCTCGTTCCCCCGCGCATACAATACGATTGTGACAGTTTACACTCAGTACATTCACACATTAAATTGCTATTTTATACACTTGATAAGTAAAAATTCTTTCCTAAAATACAATTTTATTGTTATGCTTATACTGTAGGTAAATGATAAAAAGGATCACAAAGCACGTATTGCATACATTTTTACCCCTCTTTTTTACTGACTGAACCTGAGGTTTGGTTATTTAAAGTAAATAGGAACAATATTATAGCAAATATGTTTAATCAAAGCTATAATTTTATAGTCAGTCTGGTGTGTGGGTAGTAGTAGTTTAATTTTTGGTTTGGGCTTTTTGAAATTCCTTGTCTACAAAGGCTTTGCCAGGCCAATGAACAGACAGGGCAAGTAATTTCTGTACTGAAACAATGAAGAGAAATGAGTCACACAACCATGCCAACCCAATTGTGAAGAGAATATGTGAATATTAATCTTGCAATTATTAGGGAAAGTGAAAAAGGGACAGACAAATGTCAGATTTTCCCTGCAGGTAAAATCAGCAACAGATTACAGTATCAGGCATGTGGATGAAAATGAACCAAACATAAATGTATTTATCATGAGATAACTAAAACTAAATGTGACAACCAAATTGTAAAAAAATCCTCTAAAAATATAAATAAATCTTTGAAAAACATTTCTACTAGAGATTTCACTCATTCAAGACAAAGGAGTAAGTCTGCATTTAAACTACTTCAAAATCTACAAATAACACATGCACATTAAAGAGGACATGTATGAAAACATAAGTGTGAGACTTTCTTTATTGCCCAGAGCAACCAATCAGAGCTCCCCTTTCATTTTTTCAGAGCACTATATGAAATGAAAGGGCAGCACTGAATTTTTAGTATAGGAAAAAAAGAAAGTCGTAGATCTATACAGTTTGCATACATGAGGCCCTAAGAATTCTGAAGTGAATTTTCAGTAGAAATATGTATATTAAATTGAATTAAAGAGAATCCAATTTATTCCACTGATGGGTCAGAGTGACTCAAAATGTGTTAGCGGTAAAATAACAGATGTATCCTTTGGATTTTAGCTCTGTCACTACAATTGTTAAATGGCACCCAGTCACTGCAGCAAGATTACGCTAATATTGAGAATTTTTTAAGTCAGAATACAGCACAACAATATAAAGCTACCTTCTACATAGAAATTAATTTAATGTGTTACACCTGCTTCACTGCTAATTTGAGGAGGTAGGCAGGTCATTTCTACTGCAGTGGAAAGATAAGTATCAGTATTTTTCCTATGGAGGCTGTGAAGATAACATCAACCCGTAGACAACTGATTACCTGGAGAGAGTTTATTAAGAAATATCCTTTTATAGTGTTTTAAGTTTTTATTGGTTTTATTTTGTAATGAGAAGTCTGCACCATATAAAATTTGTTTTACAATGTAACTGTGAAGGTTAAAGAGCATTACCATCTAAAACAAAACAGTTGCTCTCATTGTTGACAATAGAAGACAGTCCATTTAATGCCAATAGAAGCTGTTACCTATTTTTCAATAGATTTCTGAACATCAAGTGAATATCAAATCATGGAGGAGGAAACAAAGTTTTAAAATCAACTTTACCCCCACCCTTCATCTTCTCGACACCCTTGGTTGAACTTGAATGACTAACAGTATCTCATAACAGTGAGCGCACCCCTCACATTTTTGAAAATATTTTACGATATCTTTTCGTGGGACAACACTGAAGATATGACACTTTGATACAATGTTAAGTAGTCAGGGGGCAGCCTGTATAAATTTTGTGTGCCCTAAAAATAACTCAACACACAACCATCAATGTCTAAACTGTTAGCAATAAAAGTGAGTACAAACCTGAGTAAAAATTGTCAATTTGTGCCCAGTTTGCCATTTTCCCTTCATGGTGTTATGTGATTTTTTAGTGTTACAAGGTCTCAGGTGTGAATTTGGAGCAGGTTTATTAAATTTGAGGTTATTGCTCTCACACTCTCTCACACTGGTCACTGGAAGTTCAAGATGGCACCTCATGGCAAAGAACTGTCTGAGGATCTGAAAAAAAGAATTGTTGCTCTACATAAAGAGGGTCTAGGTTATAAGACAATTGCCAAAACCCTGAAACTAAGATGCAGCATGGTGGTAAAAACCATACAACAGGTTCCCCTTAGAAGAGGTCTCGCCATGGTGGACCAAAGAAGTTGAGTGCACATGCTCAGCGGTCATATCCAGAGATTGACTTTCAAAATATATGTATGAGTGCTGCTAGCATTGCTGCAGAGGTTACCTGGGTATGGTTCAGCCTGTCAGTGCTCAGACCATATGCCACACACTGCATAAAATTGGTCTGCATGGCTTCCGTCCCAGATGGAAGCATCTTCTAAAGATGATGCACAAGAAAGCCCTCAAACAGTTTGCTAAAGACAAGCAGACTAAGGACATGGAATACTGGAACCATGTCCTGTGGTCTCATGAGACCAAGATAAACTTATATAATAATAATAATAATAATAATCTTTATTTCTATAGCGCCAACATATTCCGCAGCACTTTACAAATTCAAGGGTAAACATACAGTCATTACACATTAAAAGTACTTACAAATGAGACACAAGGTGTGAGGGCCCTGCTCGTGAGAGCTTACAATCTATTAGGGTGTATGGGTGAAACATACGGTAAGAAGTGCCAAGTTTACAATGTTCCGGCCATATTTCATAAATAGGGGATGGTTTACATGAAAAATGGATGAACCTGCCACCCAGACTATACATCTATATACAGATAAGTGCCTGTGAGTGCCCAAGTGCAGGGAGTGACAGATGTGTGTGATAGCAGTTAGGGATCTTGGTGGGCCAGACCGAGAAGATGTATTTTCAGGGCCCTCTTAAAACTGTGAGGGTTGTGAATGTGCCTGATCGCCCGTGGTAGCATATTCCAGAGAATTGGTGCCGCACGTGTGAAATCTTGTAGGCGGGCATGGGGGTTCGGATGATTGAGGAATGTAGTCTGATATCATCAGCAGAGCGGAGAGCACGGGTAGGGCGGTAGACAGAGACTAGGGAGGAGATGTAGGGAGGAGCAGCGCTTTGGTTCAGATGTTGGCAGCAAAAAGGTGAGGAGTACAAAGAAAAGTTTGTCTTGTCTATGGTAAATCGTAGTGGAATTGTCATGATTTGGGGCTGTATGTGTGCTGCCAACTGTGGGAAACTACAGTTCATTGACAGAGCCATGAATGCCTACATGTGCTGTGACAAACTGAAGCAGAATATGATCCCTTCCCTACGAAAACTGAGTCACAGGGCAGTATTCCAATGTGATATCGCCCCAAATACACCTCCAAGATGACCACTGCCTTGCTAAAGAAAATTAGGGTAAAGGTGGCCAAGCATGTCTCCAGACCAAAACCCTACTGAGCATCTGTTGGGATGTCTCAAACAGAAGGTGGAGGAGTGCAAGGTCTCTAACATCCATCAGCTCTGTGATGTCATCATGGAGGAGTGGAAGAGGGTTCCAGTGGCAACCTGTGAATCTCTGGTAAACTCCATACCCAAGAGAGTTAAGGCAGTGCTGGAAAATGATGGTGGCCGCACAAAATATTTGGGCAGAATTTGTTCATATTCACTTAGGGGTGTACTAACTTTTGTTGCCAGCAGTTTAAACTTTGATGGTGATGGTGTGTTGAGTTATTTTGAGGAAAAGCCAATGTACACTCTTATACAAGCTGTACACAAACTACTTTACATTGTATCAAAGCCGTTCTTTATCGTCAGTGTTGTCACCACGAAAATCATATAATACACCTCTATTATAAAATTGTGGTGGAGTTTCGTTACTACACTTTTGGGGAATACTGTAGGGGAGCAAATAAATTGTATAGAAATTTGGTCCGTGTTTAAATTGGGTAAAGATTTCAACTTTCTTATGCGCAATTATAACTAGGATTAGAATGCGTCCTGATTTATGAAACCCCCGAGGGTCATTAAATTAAGCGGAACCATTCTAGAGCTAACAACTACATTTTCTGGCTTCGGTAAAGACTCACAACTTTGAAAGTGGCTATACATCGTTATCCCGCACAGTAACGCATTGCTGGATGAATTGCAAGTTTAAACTCCTGAAAGCTATTAGATCTTCACTTACGGTTCTAGTGTGCACTGCCTCAGCACGCCCCCCGAGATCACGGTGCGCATTACATACAGTGCACGCTTTTCGCTCTCTGATAATGCGCTGATAATGGCGTTATCCGGGAGGAGATTTTCTGTAAGTAATGCGAGTGGGGCAAGTGACTGATTGTAGGGCTGTGATGAAAATACATAAGACCTTCTGGGGGCCCTGTCCCGTTCTAATGGTCACACGTATATCATTTTTTTAACTGTACTAACTATGTAACAATGAAGCATGATACAATCTAAACAAAGCAAAAATCAGTGCAAGGAAAATCTGTATTGCTGACAGTAAACACAAACCACTTTTCACAGTCATGGAATATACAATAATATCAGTTCATTACACCACTTCAACCTTAGGGACTTTGATTAATTACTATTTACCTGGTTGCAAATAAAATTAAAAATGTCGTCTATTTGAAATCCGATTGATTTGTTTAGTTTTTCGCACTTATTAACTCAAAAATACAAACTCCAAACACCATCTGGTCTAAGGGTATATCAGCTAATCAAGATCTCTCAATGAGGGTCTCGGATCACTGATGCCGCTTCTACCGAATCCCCTGGAGCAGTAAGCAACAGGTACATGGGAGGAGGGACCTGTAGCTACTGTATAGTCCTGTAGCTGCTGTCAGTAAAGATGTATGGATTGAAGTAAAGATTTTCTTCTGTAAGATGGGAGAATATGTGTATGCATAGTGTTTTTATGTAAGGAGCACTAAGAAAGGGGGGAATTATTTTTGCAGGGGCATACAATTGTACCTGCTTAGTCCTGTAGCTCATGGCTATATAGTTGTATAGATATAAGCAAGGATGATTCTGCTGTAAGAGGAAGGGGTATTGTTCTAAATAGTGTTTTACAGTAAGGAGGGTTGGATAGATATTAACGTCCTGTTTTCTCTCTCTTTCTCTCACTTGTTCACAAGAAAAACAGAAAACATTTACACTTCCACACTGACCTGACTTAAAATGACACATAATTTCAGTAAGCTGCCACATGTTCATAATCTAGATTGATTTCATAAATCTACAGGTCTGTTCTTAAGTTGAATTTGTATGTAGGTTGAAACAGGAAATAATATTGTTACTGTACTTCCTGGTTATGTTGGTACTTGGGCGCTCTCAGTTGGCGGGCATTTTGTCACTTCATTATAAGGCTACAGTACAATCATAGACACTAACATTCACACTTGAATTCATAAATGTATAGATTATTTCTATTTTTCATGAAACATATAGATTGCCAGGTATAGCAACTCTCCATGGTGCAACAGTCAAGTGAGATAATGGCATTCTTGTATGTCCAGATGTCCATGTGATTTTTCCCCTGTGGTTGACCTTCTTCTGGTCAACAATCTCTAGTGGAAAGGAGAGTTTTGGTGGCCTTGTGCAAGCAACTGTGTGCAGCCTTATAATTCCGGCCCACTACCTTCCTGTCCGGCCAGATAATATTGTGACTTTAAGCAACTAGAGAAAGCTATCAATAAGGGTTCATGTTCTGACAATTGTATATGAACTCTTGCACCTTCGTCTACCTGGCCTTGTTTGTCTGCTGTCTGCCCTGAACATTCTGCCTGTTCTTGTCAAGTACTGGTTGACTTCCCGATTTTGTACTACTCATGACACCTGGCTGCCAACGCACAGCAATATTGTGTCAGGCTAAAAGAAAGTTCGCCAACATTGGATAGTCTCTCCTGCCGCAGCGAAAGTCAAAAACATGCCTTGCGGGTGGGCTCTGATATAACATGGAGGTATACCTTAGATTCCGCTCCCTGACGTGGCTTACACTAACACTTGCGATGGTCCAGAGGATCCACGTCGTAGCTACTGTACCACTATAGTATTAGCTATTGCCGGCTGGTAACCTGATGTTACGGTGATTATAAACTTATCGTCGTTACATGTTGGCATTATCTTCCTAAGACACCATGGGAAGGGCAATTATCAGAAATCAACCACAAGTTACTTCTCAAATATCAAAAAACTGTAGCCAGAAAAGAAAAATCTCGAGTAACGACAAAATCACGCTTTAATAAAAATACCTAACTTAATCCCAATTATATAATAAAGAAATCCATCAGTTCATGAAGTTATTTATGAGATACTCATATCTTACGATTGGTCAGGTGCTAGATCGGATAATCACCACAATAGTTAACACTCCTGAAGAACTGATTTGTTCACTGTTAACGAATAATTACTACACCACAGCATGTTCAAGCAGAGTTTGTCCAACTTCAGGCAAGGTCTGAACCACACCCAACCTGAATTCTGTGTTCAGAAAAGAGAAACAAACTACATCGTCGTAATAATAACACATATTTATCAATACTATATCCTCATCCCTGATGACCACCTAAAGTAAGCAAAGCAAAAGCACTCCAACTGGACCGCTTTAAAGGGTGGTCACACAAAGAATACATTGTCACAGTCACTCTAGGAGACCCAGCAGCGATCTTTCATTTACAAAAATGAGCATGGATGCTCTCTTTTTATAACAAAAAAATTTTGGAATAACTGAGACAAGTTAATACATCAATATAATAATGACAATTCCCAATTCCAAGTTTCCCCTTCCAAATTAGAGATGGTTCATCACTGGGGGAAGCAGATCATAAAAAATCGGGTTTGCGGTTTAAAGTGATAGTGACACCGCATAACTCCAGATGATAACTAATACTTGCGACTGGAGGGATTTATTTTTAAATATGTGATTAAAAGTTACATTTTTAACTCGTTAAAAGATTAGGTAACATGTGATAAGGACAATTCTCCAGCCACAGTTTCCTATAGGATTCCACCATAAGGGTTTTTCCTCTCCTGAGTGCTGTAGGATGATTTTTCATAAGTCGAGATTTTGCTGTGGTTACTCTCATTCCCGGCATGACGCTTATTTTTTATTACGCATTGGTTTTATCGTTACATGTTTTTAAGATCACAGAATTAAGTGGTCAATAAAAAGAAGAAATTAAAAATTAAAAATTAAACCACAGAGAAAACGTAAATTCTTAGTGCGTGAACATAGATGGCTGAGCATTTGGAAGTGGCTTAGCCTTAAAGGGTTTTGCAACAATCTCATTTCTAGCTCCTGCATCCAGCTCTTCAGCTCTATGCGTCGATGGGGTCTTAGGTGATTTTGTTTGTAATAACGATATCACTGGACACAGCCAGAATGGGTCATCAACTGCCCTTTAATCTTTTGTCAAAGAAAAGTGTGCTGTTTATGGGTATGAACTGTAGTTGTAACACCTTCTGTATGGGGAGCTTCTGAGATTAGAGGGTAAAACTTTTGACTAACAGGAACAAGGGAGTCCTCGGTTACAAATCCTGCAGGCAACCAAAACCTGTGCGGATTCTTATTTTACTTTATCAATGCACACATACCTGATGAGTTTCTTTTTTTAATTTATAATTTGAACTGTTTGACTAATTCTCTAAGGAGTACAGTGGACAGGGTAGGAATGAAACACCTGGGGTATGAAACACTCAGTAAGCTGCCTGAGAGGACAGGTGAATGTAACTGAGTATGCTGCGACCTGGACTGACGCGAGCTCCTCAGCCATGTTCGTATCTCCTGGAGATGAGGCTGTAAACAATGGATCACCTAAAGGAGCATGCTAAAGACAATAAAACGGTCCAGAATTTTGTATTAATGATGAATGGTGTTGAAATGTTTTCTTATTTAATTTACAAACTTCCACCGTCAATTTTTCTTTGTGGCACAATTCCCAACTTTAAGCGATTGTGTGATGTTGATCCTGGGGCTCAGGCAATGTGGCCCCAACCCCCGCCACTACCCTCAATTTTTATTGTCTGTTAATTAAGAGCAAGGCATGCGCAATCATTGACTCTTATGGGTGAGTGTTTGTTGTTAAAGAAAAGGAGAAGATTCTTAATGTAAGGCGAAAAATTGGATTGCACTATCATATGTGTTGTTTTTGCTAGATTAGCAATGTCGCAAGCCCACACGTTAGTGCTGTGGTGCTTGCTTTTACTTGCTGGTCCTGCGTTAGGCGGTGCTTTTGGTGTTAGGTGTTCGTCTTTCGAGGTGTTATGTCGGGTTGATCTTGGTGGTTGGGAGGGAATGGTATGGGGCAAGAACAGATCTGGGGGGGGGTAGCGGTAACAATGTTTGTGGAATAATTAATCTAAGAAGAAATGCATAGCATAGTTCACAATGTCCTGTTTTCTTTGTTTCTGTTTATAGTAATTACCTGCAATACCTGGGGTAATCATCGTGATTGTTATTGAGTAACTAAAATATAAAAAAATTAATAATAAGGACCTCATTGTAATGAATTGAATGAAAACTGTCTATGGTTGTCCAGAGACTGAGTAACCATTCAGAGCCTAAGCTTTTCATTTGACTTTTACTGTTATGAGTAAAGAAAATGTAAGTCTGAGGCTATATTTGGTTGATTTGGAAGCTTGTCATAAAATGAGGCACTAGCTGCCTCCCTTAATGATGTTTGGTTTTTATTGCGAATTCTAATTCCAGAGCTTATGTTAGGTAGGTTATTTTGTTTTTGGGGTTTTGTATTTAAGGTGGAGGGTCTTGGAGGTGTCTATTGTTGTTTTTTGGTGATGAGGAGGATAGGAAGGAAAGGGAGTAGGATCGTGTGAAAGTAGGACACGATAAGGAGTGAATGATACGGAAGGAGTCTTGTAGTGAGAGAATAAGATGGGTGAAGATTCATCTTATTTTTTGTCACAGGGTGCCCCCTCTGCTTTGAAATACAATTCTCCTCGTGTGATTATAATCAGTTCTGCTTCTCAACAAACTTGTATGGTCAGTGCACTCTGTCGGTTGCGGTGATACAGGTGCTTCATCTAAACGTCACGGGTTTATTTCCACTGCTCAGAATCTTCCCCCCTGTAGTCTCATCAAAGCCAGTTCTTAAAATAATTTTTTTAAGTTATTATTTGTTGTTTTAAGTAGTTTAGTAAGTTAATTTTGTAATGTTGGTAAAAACTAGTTTAGGTGAACTCTGCGAGGTCCTCAAAAAATGGCTTTATTATTTGATATGCTTTAAACAAATTCTTGTTTTGTTGTAAAAGTGTAAAAATAAAAGATGTGGAACGGTTCCACCATAAAGGGTTCCTGTTTTTCCTCCTGTACGAACTTCTCTACTTGGACTTGCCTACAGTTGCGTTTTATTGGCCAGAAGGATGAGAAGGAGAGCAGAGGTGTGAACGTGAAAGCACTAAGTCATGAACACCCATGTTGTTTTGAAGTAGTCTTGAACAGTGGTGTCTTGTAAGAAAGGGGAACCTGTAGAAAGAGCTTAGAATGCGGTGAATGGTCGGGTGATGGTGATATAAGAAAATTCATTCATTGAGAGACTGGAATGGACCTGAGGCAAGACAAAAAGAGGACTCGGGCATGGTGTGCTTGAAACTTGATTTGTTTGTAGGGGTAAGCATTGCAGTGAGAAAACAAAAACCAACGCTGATATTCATGTGACACGTCGTGGTGTTCTTAGAATTTTATTGTGTTGCAAGCTATCCCCAGTCTAGCTCTAATACCTATATGCGGGAAAAGTGTTACCAAGCATGATAAATAAACATAATTGCCCTGCATGGATAATGGAAAAGAATAGAAAAAGAAAAAGAAGAAGAAAAAGTGATAAGAGAAAAAAAGAGAAAGAAAAGCCTTAGGAGTAGAGATTTAGAGGTCCTAAAGCTCAGCTTCAACATCACAGTTGTAAATGGAAACTAGAAGTTTTACCATTTCACTATTTTTTGTATCATCTTTTGCTTGGTTTTTTATCAATACTT
Organism: Phyllomedusa bahiana; assembly: GCA_025379985.1. NCBI lineage: Eukaryota > Metazoa > Chordata > Amphibia > Anura > Hylidae > Phyllomedusa > Phyllomedusa bahiana. Next base: position 19,562 of record JAODAL010001443.1, read on the forward strand.
ACTGAAATGAAATCAGAATTAAACTGATGGGCTCTGCTAAACACGGACATTTTTGGGTTAGGATGTTGGCCTTTCGTGGGTGGTCAATGAACAATTATTGGTACCCCACGAGTATCCATGGAGGGAAAGAGCCGAAACCCACGATCTGGGAACAAAATGCTTATTTTGAGACATGAATCGCAGCTAGCAATAAATATCATGTGAAACACTGATGAAAGCCGTCTCATATTAAAAAAATTCGTAAATTTACATTGCATATTTGTTTAAAAAGTTGTTGTTGGGGTATTTGGGATTTGGGCCGGGGTCCGTTCGACGGATCCAAACCGCCATCTTAAGCAAGCCCCGTAATTTTAAACGGTTCACGGATCCCACCTCACAACATGCCTCGATGGTTAACCGTGAACATATCCTTTTACCGTTTTAGGATGATTACACAAAAAATTATTGTATTTGCCAAATGACAGACGAATAATGATATAAGATACAATTTGTACCAGAATAATGATATTGTATTGAGTACATTTTTTTTAGGCAATTCTCTTTTAATTGCTTTACCACCCCGAACACCATTGTTGACCTCCCCACATGCAAAGTCAAAAATCAAAAAAGGTTTTAGTCACCTAGGATCTTACTATGCCTCACTTTTTAAACAATTTTGGGACAAGACAGCCCCATTTGATGGCTTGTCATGTAATAACCCACCCCAACCCAACCACATTTACGGAAGTTTGATGATAAAAGATGTGCCGTTGGGACTTGACCTGGAAGAACTACAGGTTGAAAATACTTTTACCTCGCTACTCAAGGAGTCTGAAAGGGACCCAGCATAAGTCTTTTCTTACATGTAAAAACCAAGCTTTAACTAAGTTGTCCCCTCTTCTCCACACACCCGTTTGCGCTGATGACAATATTGATGCATTTTTAAGAGTGGTCCTGGAGGTTATAGAGGAGCTGGCAGGAACCAATACTAGTAAGTCCTTGTATAATCTTTCTAGATCAGAGAGCCATGCGCTCAGATCACTTAGAGAAGACTGCTCTATAATAATTAAACTAACGGACAAGGGTGGGAACCTGGTGATCACTTTACCATTTTGAATATAGGGATATGTGTCTCAAGATTCTCTGTGACCGAGTGGTTACAGGATCTTGGATTATGGATCCCATTGGTAGTCTAGTTTTTGGAACACAACCTTAATTCCAATTCTTCAGATGGCTCTTGATAGAGTCATCATTGATTATCAATTTATTTGCCTTTCTTTTTCCTCAGTTCCCTCAGATGGCCAGCTTCTATGGATTACCATAAAGGGTTCAACACCATAAATATGTGTCTTTTGTTTACAGCTATCAGAGTTATCTGACCCAAAATGTAGGAATCTACTTAGATAAGGTTTTGAGACCTTTTGTCTTGCTCTTCAACTCATATCCTCGGCAGACAACGACATGATTTGTGAACAAAATTAGAAGGGCTTTTGTCTTTTGAGAAGCGGGAAGAAATGGGGCTTTGCATGAATGAAGTTGAGGTCCATACAAATTCTTATGGGTATATGGAGAGGCGTATTCCTTTCCTTTCTATGTACCCGGAGTAATTTCTTGGATACTCTCACATGAAACTGATTATTGGACCTCTTTTAGAATTGTTTTCGAATACACACATTATTTTGTTTTTCAATGCGTAAGTTATTCCACCAGTCTAGGAGGGCACTGACGATGGGATTGGTCACATGTGTGCTACCTGCCCCACCCGTCCTCCCCCATGCTCGTCTGCTGTGGGAGAAACACCATTGGTTTTTTCTGGCATTTGGCCCTTTTTTCAAAAATATGTGGAATTATGGGCAATATATATAGATGAAATCCACATTGTTTGGTCAGGAACCAAAGACAAGTTTATTTCATTTGTGGATAGCCCTAAAGAGAAAGACATTGGTCTACATTTCACGTTTGAAATTCATCAGGATAGTTTAAACTTCCTTGATGTGTGTCTTTCCAAGAATCATCTTGGTGGAGTTGATTATAGGATATTTCAAAAACCTTCTTCTGGTAATAATTTATTTAGATGGGACAGCTTTCATCGATGTCCCTTAAAACAAGGTATACCAAAGGGACAATTCCTGAAACTATGTTGAAATTGTTCCACATTTGAGGATTTTCAGCTGGAATCTCTTAAATCGAGGTTCTTGGAAAAAGGTTACCCTAAGGGCCCCCTTAAATTGGCGTATGATACGGCCTTGGAAAGAGAGAGATCTTCCCTATTAGTACCAAAGATTAAACAACAGGATGACAATATAGTAAGAATTATTAGTAACTTTGATTCAGCCTCTTTTGAAGTGCGGCAAAAATATTTAGCATGGACTGTTGGTCTGTGCTTAAGGGGTGGACCATTGCCTTATCACGTTATTTACAATCAAAACCATCTTTTACATACAGACAGGGTAGAAGTATTGGTGACCAATTGGTGCTTAAGACCACTATGCACACTACCACAAACTTGAGGGTACTTTAGTTGGCTAATAGGATGGACCAGCGGATGTTCAAAAATGTGGTAGTACTGTAAGCACACTTTTAGTTCTCTATAGTGACGGATTTGCAAAACTATTTTTTTAGAAATGGTTACTTGTGGCCTTGTTTTCAACTAAGAGACTTCAGTAACTGCAAAACGGCATATGTGGTATATATTGCAATGTGTTTATGCCCTTTGTTATATGTGAGCAAGACGAAGCGTGAATTGCGTTGTCGCATTCTTGAGCACAGTAATGATATTTGCAATGGGAGAGACACTTCTATTGCTCGCCATATGCGCAACACCCATGCTAACCCCTATGACATACAATTTATGGCCATAGAAGTGGTGAATCAGCCAGTAAGAAAAGGTGACTAAGACAGGATTCTGCTTCAGAAGGACAGGCAAGGCCAAGGTGGATGATATCGTACTCCAAGTCTTTTAGTCCACATGCTTAACTTGAACTATCTCTTTTGTTTTATTTATCTAAATTAATTATTGGTTTATTGTTCCTCATTCTTCCTTTTTTTCCTCTCCCTGTGGTTTTTGGTCCCCTATTTATTTATATTCAGAGGCGTAACTACCGGGGTAGCAGGGGTATCAGTTGCTCCGGGGCCCGTACGCTCAGGGGGGCCCGCGCCCCGGGGCAGCTGCTACTGCGTCACCGCCTACCCCGGTAATGCGCTCCTGTGTCCGCAGTAGTGAACTTGGCACAGTTCAGCTGCTGCGGGCAGGGAGCTGAGGGCCTCGGCGCATACTGCCTGCTGAACGCCCGGGCCCTCCGGCCCGAAGCGTTCAGGGCAGCGCTACAGGGAGGGTAAAACGAGCGGAAACAGGTAAGCGACGATGTGCGCTATGCTTACTTCCCCTTGCCGGCGCTCTGTGTTCTTGGTGGGCCGCGCGACGGTGACGTCACATAACGCGCAACCCGCGCTGAGCGCTGAGGATGAGGGAAAGTAGCAGACAGGATGCGAGGCGAAGCATCGGGGCAGGTGATTGGGACCGAGGGTAAGTACAACTATTTTATTATTTTTACCTGCCCCTAAGCCTTGCTGTATTCCCTTAGAGCTCACTTTCACCCCTAATCCTCTCTATACAACCCATTAAGCCCCTTATTCACCCACTATGACTGCCTATACACCCCTAACATCCCTTTACACACCCATATGCCTCCCGTTTCACCACCCCTATAGCCTTGCCTCTTTTACACATCCTATGCACCCTATACTCCCCCTAAGCATGCCTATTACACTCCCTTAAGCCTCCCTTATACAACCCCCTAAAGCCTGCTATACACCCCCAAGCTGCTATCACACCACCAGCCTGCCCCTATACAAGACCATAAGCCTGCCTATACACCCCCATGGCCTGACTGTTACCCCCAATGGCCTGCCTATAAACCCCCCATACATGCCGGTATACACCAATAAGCCTGCTATACACCCCGTAAGGCCCCTGCATATTAACCCCCACCAGGCCTGCCTATACAGCCCCCCCAGCCTCCCTATACAGACCAAACCATGCCGCCTGCCTATTACAGCCCTATAGCCTGCCTATACAGCCCCCAGCACTGCCATATATCAGCTCATATAGCCTGCCTAACAGGACCATAGATTGCCTCTACAACAACCCTAAGCATTGCCTATACCACACCACCTTAGCCTGCAGTACACCCCCTAAGCCTGACTATATACCCCCTAAGCCTGCTGTTATACCATAAGCCTCCCTATACACCCCATTTAAGCCTGCATGTATACCCCTAAAGCCCTCCCCTATACACACCCTTAAGCCTGCCTGTTATCACCTAGCCTCCCTATACACCCCCTTAGCCTGCCTGTATACCCCCCAAGCCCTCCTTCTACAACCCCAAGCATGCCTGGTATACCCCCCTAAGGCCTGCCTATCAAACCCCCTAGCCTGCACTGTATACCCCTTATATGCCTGCCTGTTACCCCTTAAGCTTGCCCTGTATACCCCCCTAGCCCTGACCTTATACACCCCCCAAGCCCTGCCTATATACCCCTAAGCCTGCCTATAAACCCCCTAAAGCCTGCCTATATACCCTCAAAGTCAACAAATATACCTCTATAGAATGCCTTTATAAACCCACAGACTTGCTTTAGGACCCCCCCAGCCTTGCCTAGAATAGACCTCCCAGATTGCCTAGCCCATAGCCTTCCAGCATTGCCTAGATAGACATCCAGCATACCTAAGATGACCCCTCAGCCCTCTGCCTAGATAGCCCCCTCAGCATGCCTAGACTAGCCACCCCAGCCACTGCCTAGATAGCCCACAGCCTGGCCTGAATAGCCCTTATAGCTTACCACGTAGAAGCCTGTTCTGCCTATATAGCACCTATAGCCCCCTTAAGTTACCTACCTATATAGCCCCCAAAACCTGCCTGTCTACTTATCATGGTGGCCCCTTTAGCTACCTATACCCTACCCTAATATGGCCCCTATAGACCCTACACCCTTGTCTAAATGTATGGCTCCCTATAGATTCCTAAACCCTGCCTGCCTAAATGGACCCCATTATAGCAAGGGGGACAAGGTGCTGGAAAAAGTCAGGGATTCTAAGATATTTGTGTCTTAATCTGCAGGGACATCAAAGTGGTTCAGGAGATGTCATCATGATGGCGGACTGGACCGGATGCAGAACAAAAGGAAAGTCAACGACTCGTCAGAGAAACGTCACCTGTGAGGTCAACAACGATGATAACTACAACTTAATCCACTTATGATGTCTACAGTGCCTGTGTACTCTGTTAATCTACCACACTACATAGGTAACATTTATGGACGTTAATATTGGTCTTTGTGTACTGAGAAGTAATAGTGTAGGGGTATTTTTCCAGTCACTATGTGGTGGTAATTTTTTCGGTCATGTTCTGGACGAGGTATAATCTAGTCCATATGTAGTAGGGTTTTTGGTTATATTGGGTTTGGTATAGTGGATTTGTTTTGTCAGTAGTTTGATGGGGAATATGTAGGGTGATGTAATTTGCCCCTTGTATTTATACATTTCGTTAACATCATGTCTTGGTTACTGGTCCGTGGTCTGGGAGGAGCGGGCGAGGGAGTAGGGTGGGCGCGTTAGGGGGGGGGACCACCCCAAATGTTTGCTTTGGGGCCCCTGGCTTCTTTAGTTACGCCAACCCGTTCATTCTTATTATTATCTTTCATAGGGTATCTTTTGCTTCCTTTATTTTAGTTTTTGTCTTGGCCACATGTCTTTTGCCATCATCATTTATTATAATAATATATATATTTTTATCATATATATATATATACTACAATATTTATATATATATATATTATTATGAATATATACTCTATATTCATATTATATATATAATATTTTTATATATACATTTTCATAATATAATATATATATATTTTTATATATATTTATTTATACTATATTAAATATTTATATAATATATATATATACATATTTTTTTTTTTTTGTATTGTTAATACATGCTGCGGCTTTGTCTGTGAGTTATTTTGTTTTTTTTCCGTTATTTAGTCATGTATAATTGATTATAGTTTTTTCATCCAGTTGTGTGTTTATGCTTATTAATGAGACTGAATTCCATTTTTATATCTATAGTGATATTTAGTACAGTTTTGTATTTTGATTTCGCTTATGTCCACAATGATTAACTTTACAAATGCACCTATTTCTATCTATTGCTGTACTGTTGATGTGTGGGCTCTTAAAATTGTATTGTGTGTATCCCTTTGACTTTATTATGTGCAGCTCTCAATGTATGTCTGCACAGGCGCTGACTTCCGGTCTTCGTCTCTATTAACCCCCCCACATTATTGGGGCCCCCCCACCCCCCACCCCCGGGGGGGCCCCCCCCCCCCCACCCCCCCCCCCCACTACCCCCCCCCCACCGCCCCCCCCCCCCCCCCCCCCCCCCCCCCCCCTGCAGATGCGGTCTGTTTCTCGACTGGTTAGTGGCGCGTCTTTCTCTATCTAGTAGTTTCTTGCTACTCCATGATGATTACAAACATCTGGGTAGGGTTCTTTCTATTGGATTAATGCTCACTTGAGGGTGGTGTCTTTGGCTACTTATATCCTGTTTGTATCCAGGACTTGATTGGAGTCTACTTTACATTTACATTCATCCCAGGTCTAGGTATTGTTAGGGGACAACTTTGTCCCAACGAGCGCCATGTATCTACATCACATTCAGGCTCTTGTTCTTTATCAGGGGTACCGTGAGTATATCAATGCTGCTTAATTATTAGCTTATATGCTTTCTCCAGCATCGTTATTATTGCTATCTGTCAGAGTATAGACCTACATATGACGGTTTCCTTAACATTAGTTTTAATTCTTCACCAGTCTATATACCATTTTCTGGAACTTGTTGATATTTTACCAGTGTGTACTCATCTGTATTCCTACTGTTTATTTGACTATTGGGTAATTCTGTTTTTTCTCCCTTTGTATTCTTTGGTGGAGACTCGTTGGAGGTTTATCTTGAAGGAGTACTTTTGCTATACTGGTGTATCTGTATTGAAGGCTTTTCTTGAAGGAGTACTTTTGCTACACTGGTGTTTTTGTACTTACTTTTTGTGTTTTTTCTTGAAAGAGTGCTTTTTGGTATACTAATATATCTGTATTTACTCTTGTGACTTTGTATAAATAGCTAGTTGTATTTATATTTTTCTGTCCTAGGGATTTCCAGGGCTGGGTAGGAAGTTTGTGCGAGAGGCCGCCCTTTTTGGGGCAATTGTCCTACTTTTGGTAGGGTTTAAGTACCCAGGGAGTACTAGGGGGAGTGTTCTTTTAGTAAATATTAATAAAGATTATATTTTATGGTGGGATTAACTTATTTTTCTGTGATTTTTTCCTTATTGCCTTTCACAATCAATATAGCAGTACTTATCTGGGTTATTTCCTATAATAGATTAGAGAGCACAGGTGTTATCTGAATGTGAACCCTTTTTTGGATGTATTGGTCTGTGCACATAGCTACACTATTACCTGTAATACTATGGTGGAGGTCTCGGTAGTGATATCTTTATATATTTTTTACAAATTATGATTAGAATAGGAGCAATATACAGCTCCCTTAGTCCACCTCTGTTTTCAGTTTATTGATGGGTTGACTGAGGACTTGAGCGATGGACATCCCATTGCTAGGCAAAGATTTCCTAACAAGCCAATTAAGAAAATTGCTGTCTGATCACGATTTATATTTCTTGACTACCTGTCATGTTATACTTTTATTTAGGATTGAAGCTGAAATTGCGCAATCAAATACAGAACTGAAAGAAGAAATAAAAACAGATATACTGCTTTATAACTTCTATAATAAAGCAATCTAGAAGTCATCTTAAGTTACTTTGCAAAATGGAAAAAATATAGGGTTGGAGGGATTGCAACAGCAACAGGGTCCCACAGTTTAAAGACATAGGCACAAAGAGAGTGCTGCCTATTTTATAAAAACACGCAAATGAAATGGTCAATTTAAGGCAAGAATGAGAGGGCACAGGAAGTGAAAAATTTTACTCAAGTCACAGAATTAAGAGGAAGACAGCAGGTATATAATATAAATAAGGACTAGGAATATGGGGGTATATATCAGCACTATAATGGAACATAATCTTACTATCTGTAATGGGCTTGCAAACTGGTGAAAGCCTTTGCCAGTGGATCAAATGCATCGATTACAGTGAATTATCTTTGAATATCAAATTGTCATTAAAAAAAATAAACAAATAAGTAGAGAAAACTTTGGGGAAAACGTAAGTTGGGATGTAGGTGTTATGTTCTGTATCTCTTGTTCCCTTTAAAGGAATATGTTGTCAAAACATGACAACTATTGTTGTAATATAATTTTTATGTTATTACACCATTGTTAAAATGTTTTGGTAGTTTTTTTTTTTCATATCAATATCAATATTTTTAAATATCCTGTAATCTTGCCGTTTTCACTTTGACAACTGGGCCTAATTATAGTCTGACACTTTCTGTTATAATAACTGAAAGGTACACAGACGGTTATAGATAACACAGGAGCCACATTCATCAAAAAGGAGAAACAGTAAAAAAGTCATAGCTGACCCTACTCCCCATGTCTGCAACACTGATTTCGTACCACACGGTCAACAGAGGTGTTTTTAATATCTCTCAATATAGAGTCAATGGGTTGCTCCTGCGGCTTGTGTAAAGCAATCTCTCCTATTAAATGTTGTTAAAACAGCTGAGGCAAGATGGTAATCCAAAAAATAACTATAATAGGCAACAGAAAGATGTACTCAATCAAGGAGAACAATTAGATCAATTTATTTATATATTATATATTTTTATATTTAGATATATTTATATATATAGTTATTGTAAGGGAATTTGGTAGCGGGTTGGTCGTTCCTGGGTAGACGGGCACAGACTAGGGCACAGAAGTCCAAAGTCCAAAGGAAGTTTGCTTAAAACCTGACCGATAGACCAGTTTTTATTGTTTAACTGTGCGTAATTAAAATAAAACTAACAAAACAAATCATATGCCTGCTCGGCTCATAACCTAAACATTCATGAATACTCTCACTAACACAGTTGCCCGGCACTAATAACCAGTCACCTAAACACAACAATACTTTACCTGATACACGAAGCAGGGCCCTCCCACAGGTTTGTAAGAAGTGGAACCATGTCCCAGGGTTGAGAGAGTGTGTGTTGCAGCTCTGGGCTTATTGAGGACAGGACACACCTAAACTTAATCAGGCAGCCCAAGGTGGACCCGGTCTGCGAGATGGAGTGGGGCCCACCCCCGCCTATCCCTACTTCAGCAAACCAGCCCTTGCCAAAAGAGGGGTTTTACTAAAACCTAAAACAAAGAGATCTTTTTAGATCTCTGAAACTTCCACATATCTGGTTGGCCTCTTTACCCTGGACATAAGGAATTTTGGGCATAATACCCTTAACTCTAGGAACAAGTCCTGGAAACTCTGTCACTCATCCCCCCTCCCCCCCCCACCCCCCCCCCCACCCCTCCACCCCGTTTAGGTCCCGGAGCTGGAACACATCTGGACATACAGACATTGTATGCGTGACAAGGCATCTGCAAGTCTTCATTTGGGTCCCTGGCCTTGTGCTTTACCGTAATTTTGCTTATTACTGTAAGGCAGGAAACCTTCTTGTGAACCTTATTTCTTTTGCCTTATTTTCTACAACATTCATTTGAGGGGCAGCAGATCCGTTAATCTCAAACTCAAAATGACCGCCAATAGGGAATAGCGGAGTGATTCTAAGGCCCCATTAATTAGCAAAGGCAAACTCATTTTTCCACTAGTGATATTTTGTTTTGTTGACATTGTTTTTTACTCAAATAGAGCAACGTGGGGCTGTGTTCTCAACCTTTCCGAATCTGGGACTATACAGCCCCCAGTCCCGCAACGGTCTGAAGGAGAACCTTTTCTTAAAATCGGGGGTTATCATTCACCCCGGCTGAGCACACAATAGACTTATAAGGGTCCCTGAAAACGCTTTTCAGCCTGAGTGTACCACTTAACCAAAACAGAATCCATTCCATTTTGGTTAGGTCAGACAAACTGTGGCCTGTTTAGGGAGACAACAAAAGGTAAAAAAACCTTCTAAAGTATGCCTGTATGCCTAAAAAGGCACGCCTTCTTCTAGTGTACACAGGCCGAGGCCGATCTCTGTATGGCTTTAATTTGTATTTATTTGGGGTTTTTAAAAACAATCCCCAGCCTATAATGTACCCCCCAGGTACTTGGCCTCCTCAAGACCAAAGTTCACACTTTTTGGATTGGCTTTGAAGCCCGCCTCGCATAAATTGCAACGGTGTGTGTGGTGCTTGCTAAAGGCCCTTAATGCTTCTGAAGGAGAGATTTGCAGTCACAGCCGCAAACAGCATGTTGGGTAAGGTATAATAGCTGATCATTTTGAGCGAGTGAACGAGTCTTGAGTGAGTGTTTTCTTTAAAGTGTGTTTTATTCTTTTAATTGAGGAGACTTGAGATTGAGAGTCTTTTAGATTTGGAAGAGTTAAGAGGTGACAGTATTGTATTACTAATTAAATTAATTAAGTTCATATATCTTTTTTGTTAAAATCCCATGAGTTCCAGGTTTGACAATGCTGTCCAGTTGCACAAAACCTGTGCAATGTATGTCCATTCCTTGAAGCAACAGTTTCGGTGGGCACACTGCAGTGCACGATGTGTGCACACTGCAATTTAGAAGCCCGTGATCCTGGCTTAAATAAGCAAAGTGGCGACATCTGTATATCCATTGCCAAATCTTGGAAGCGAGCCCGGCTGCCCACTGAGAATCACTCGCAGGTTGTAGATCCTGGGAGGAGGTGAGCAAGGAGTGCAGAACATAAGCATCCTGAGATGGGTAACAGTAAGAAAGAAGGGTAGAGGGAAGAGGTGTCCAGGGAGGCGAGTCCTAAAACAGGTACAGCCCCATCAAATTTGCAAGATTGGCATGAACGGTGGGGACGTCGGTGTTCAGAAATACATTGCTGCAGCAAACACTACCCCTGACTGCTCCAGTAACGAGTGGGGAATAGGGTGCCAGGTCAGCTAGACAGGTGCTATTAGTTGTGGACACAAATTATTAGTGGTAGAAAGCACAAGACAAGGGCAAATCTGCCACAAAGACCGGGATCATCGAACATTTTTGTTTACCCCGGGGTGCCCGGGTTTCGACATATCACGGATCGGGTTTGACCAGATTGCTGGTTGGGGCAGTGAGAATCCATCTGTCCATGGTCCACATTGGCACCAATACAAATTAGAGGTAAGTGAGTGTCCTAACAACGATTTTCCCAGGGACTGAGGGCCAAAAGCTCAGGGCAAGGACCTCCCAAGGTAATATTTTCAGAAATATTAACTGTTCCACGAGCCACACCAGAGAGGCAGCGGAGAGTTCGAGAAGTGAATAAGTGCCAAAAATAGGTGTATTGGAAAGATGGTATTTGGTGTTTTTTGGGAACTGGGGCTGACTTTCTGATTGGCTACAGCTCTATTGCTAGGGAGGGCTTCACCTAAATGGGTAAGTTGCATCAGAAATGGGGACCAAAATGGCCAGGCAGTATGGAGGAAATATTATAAACTAGGACTGGGGGAGGAGGGTAAAACACATATAGCATGCAAGGTAGTGACTATATAGAGATCTGGGAATTAGGAATAAAACAGGGGGTGGAGTGGAGGAGGGGTGTAGCAATAGATAAAAAAATCAGGGAGAAAGGAATAAAAACTGAAAAATCAATAAATTGCATGCTGACCAATGCCCGATTCTGACCAACAAAAATTAATGAACTAGAATATTAATAGCAGAAGAAAAATATGACATTGTGGGGATAACTGAGACAATAGGCTGGACGGAGAGCTACGACTGTCGGGTTAAAACATGCAGTGTTACAGTTCTATTTAGAAAGGATCTTAAGACCTTGGGAAAGGGGGAGGTGTCTTTCTCTATGTAAAATCCATGTTCTGTAACCCACACTGCGGGAAGTATATGTACAGGTAATGAAAACATGTGAGGAATCAATATGGTGTAAATATACATGGGGGTAACAATAAAATATAATACTACTAGGGTTCCCCTTGCTATAGGCCCCCAAATAAGAACAGAACCCAAGTGAAGATGTACTCCTCAGGCAAATTAGAGAGGCTGCTAATCCAAGTAAAAAAAAAATAAAATTGGTGTAGGTAAATATTATGGGCGACTTTAACTATCCAGACATCAATGGGAATCAGGAAGCTTGTAGCTCTCAAAAGGAAACAGGTTTTTGTCAAAACTAATGAAAATTACCTTTGGCCAAATGAGTCAGTGAACCGACTAGAGGAAAGTCCCTTCTAGAGCTAAAATTACTAATAGACCTGACAGAGTAACAAAAGTACAAGTTGAGGGGAGGGCACCTAGGGAATTAGTGACCATAATATAGATACATATCCGTTTTATCCTCAATTAGAGTTATTTTGACAAGAGCCACAAATCACTGAAGTTTTAGGAAGGCTAAATTATTCTGCTTAGGGAGGCCCTAAACCGTATGACTTGACAATGTGTTTAAATATTCAGAACTAATAATAAATGGATTTTATAAAGAAACATCCATAGGCCTACACTGTGAATGTACAGTACCTTATGGTAATAAAGAAAAAATAAGAAACAAGAAAGACCCAAAGTGTGATCCAAACAGGATGGTAAAAGCAGGCAATAAAAAACAAAAATAAAGCGTTTCACCTACTAAAACAGGAGGCATGAAGAGGCACTAAGAAGCTATAGGAAAAATATAAAGTGTAGTAAAATAAAGATAAAGAAGCCAAGTGGCGACGGAAGTCATAACTATAGAAAGTAAAACTAACCCCAAAATATATTTTAACTATATAAATAGTAAAAAAGATAAAGAACAGAAAATGTTGGCCCTTTGAGAAAATACTGAGGAGAGAACAGTAGAGGTGCGATGAAAAAAAGCAATACGTATAAACCACTTTTTTTCTTCCCACTGTATTTACCGCGGAGATGACCTTCCTGTTTGAACAGCTAGATGTGGTAAACTCCAACTTAAAAGTTTCTTGTCTAACCAGGAAGAAGTGCAGCTCCATCTTAGGAAGATATAAAATAGACAAATCCCCGAGTCCATAATGTCATAACACCCACGGTCCTGAATAGAGTTAAGTGATTCATAGATAGTCCCCCTATTCTTAATATATCATGACCTGTCTAATAAAAACGGGTTATTCCCAAGGATTTGTCGCATAGCAAATTGGAGCCAAATTCAAAAAGGGGTCAAAAAGTGACCCAGGAAACTATATGGCCAGTAAAGCATAACCTCTGTTGTAGTAAAAATGTTTGAAGGTTTTCTCAGATATTCTATCCTGGAAGTATCACACTGACATAAATGGTATAACGCCGTACCATCAGGGTATCATGATGGATCTGTTCCTGTCAGACTAAACTCATCACTTCAATGAGGAAGTCAGTGATAGTGACATGGATCGGGTGAGGCACAGGGATGACATAATATCTAGATTTTTCTAAAGCAATTGATACGGTGCCACATAAAAAGGTAGGTAAATAAAATTAGAATGCTTGACTGGGGAAAAGTGTGCAAGTGGGTAAGTAACTTGGCTCACTGATAGATAAACAAAGGGTAGTAATTAACGTTGTAACATACCAGACTGGATCGCTGTTACTATGGGGTACTACAAGGGTCCTAATTGGGCCCTATCCTGTTTTAACATTTTCATTAAGTGATCTTGCACAGTGAATACACAGTAGAATATCGATCTATGCGATGAACTAAGCTCTGTAAAGTACTCAACACAAAAAAGGAGAAATGTTTATTACAAAGGGATTTCTGAAAAGTTGGAGCCTGGGCAGGGAAAATGGGCAGATGAGGTTAAAGGAGTTTGTCCTCATTAATAGCTTTCAGCCTCTGACTGTTAATGGGAGTTGAATTGATGGCGTGCTAGCTTTCTCTGCCTCTGCCCCCTTCCCTCTTTTCCCCTCCCTCTTTTCCTTCCCTCCTCCTCTCAGCACATCAGGCTGCCTATCCAGGATTGCTGCTATAGATAACCCTGTGTGTGCCTGGTCGTTCCAAAGAGTTCTATGATTTGCAATAGAAGAACAGCATACATATCTCCACATCTGCTTAGCTTACATATCTCCACATCTCACAACAACAAACAAACCCTCTCATAAACAGAGGCAAAGCTGCAAAGTGATAACTCATGAATGTTGTCCCTAGACAGCACAGCAATGAACTGTTCATCAATCTGTATAGTATTATAATAGTTACAGTCTCCACAGACATCATGATTATAGTAACAAATCAGGTGTCACTGCTGGTCACACTCTATTGATCAGCTCATCACTGCTCAATCTGTGGTAGAGAGCAGAGAACAGGCACACACAGGGTTAATCCATGCAGAGTAATGAGACATAGAAGCCAGAGTCCTCCACACCCACCCCCACCCCAACACTACAGAAAGCATTCTGTCTGGTAGGTCTCTCTGCACCGACCTCGTCATCAAAGGTGATTGAGCCATTCAGACCAGACAGCCAGTAAATAGGATCAACAGGGTCGGGCTGCATAGAGAATTTGAGAAGCTGATGCACTCCCTAGAACAGAGGCTAGCACAAAATCAGTAGGACATTAGTAATTAACATATATTGCCAAGCCTGCTTTGTTTTTTAAAGATCTTTAATTAAACCCAGACATTGTCGCGAGACAACCCCTTTACACTGATAAATGCAAGGTTATGCACGATGGGGAAAGAATCCCAATACATGATTACATGTTAAAATGGAAAAAACACCTGGGTAAAAGTGACATGGAGAAGGACTTTGGGAGATCCTGTGGACAGTAAACCTTAATTGTAGCAGCCAGTGTCAGGCAGCAGCAGCAGAGCAAATAGGATCATTGGTGCATTAAAAGGGGCATAGATGCACAAGATGAAACATTATTCTCCCATATAAGCAAGTCCACTGGTTTAGACCACACATGGAATAATGGTGTACAGTTTTGGGCACCAGTTCACAGTAAAGGGAACCCCCTCCCACCAATAAACTTTTTGTTTTTGTAGCGCTTGAAAACATGTACGAAAGTCGGCAACAAAAAATAAATAAAAGGACTGGATGGACTACATTACACAGAACTATTGGTCAAGATTAGAGGTTATTTATTTAAGTGCAGAAAATCATATAAATGCTTTCGGGGGACAAAATAATATTGTTTTAAATACATCGAAAGGTCAATATAGATATCTCCTCCTCCCAAGATTTATTTATACACAGGCTGTATCTAATGAACCAAGGGGGGCATCCTTTACGTCTTGATGAACGGAAATATTCTACATAAACATAGAAAGGGTTCTTAACTGTTAAGATCAATTGAGGACTAGGAATTCTCTGCCAGAGGGACTTGTATGGTGAATTCAATAACCGATTCAAAAAGGGTTTGATGCAATTCTGGAGCGTAAATAATATAACAAATACAGTGACTAGGATACAGTAGAGGGGTCCATTGATCCAGGTAATTTTCTTATTTCCGGATTGGAGTCAGGAAGATTATTTTTCCTAAAATGAGGACAATTAGCTTTCAACATCAATGGGATTTTTGCCTTCCTCTGGATCAACAACCTTAGCACACCAGCAGCCTAGATGGACTGACTTTGTCTTTTTTTAGCCTTACAAACTATGAAACTATGAAACATAGAGAATTAATAACCGCCTGCACTCGCGACAGATGGGACTCCCAATCTGGCCTTTTGAATTATTTATATCATCCAGGTAAAAGCGCGACAGCATACAGACTTGTGGGTGGTCTCAGAACCCCTATCCCATAACCCCTCCTGGAAAGTGCCGTGCCCCGTGCAAACCCAAACGGCAATACCACATTAATTAAACAGCCCGCAGGAGTGGCAAAGTCAGATTTTTTCTTTGGACCTCATTGGTTCAGGGGGAATTTGCCATACCCTTTGTGGTTAGGTCTATTGTTGATATGTACCATTGCATTGCCCAACTTTCATCAGCTCATCCACGGCCGTGGCATCGTGTAAGCTGTACTAACTTAGAGATGGTAATTTATCTTACGGAAGTCGTTGCAAAACCTCCAGCTGCCATCTGGCTTTGGGTTGAAGAACTATGGGTGTCAAGACCCTGGCTATGGGACGTTTCCTCCATTACCCCAAGTTTCCAACATATTGTCTCACCATATCTTCCGTAGATAACCCCCCCTCCTGGCCTCGTGGTATTCTGTATGTGCCTCATCTTAACCTTTCACCTGGTTTCAGTAATGATGTCGTGTTTAATGATGTGCTGCACGACCAGGAAAATCCGAAAAAAAACCCTGGTTTTTAAAAAGGAATGCTCCCTACTATCTCGTCCTGTTTAATGCATTTTTGGAAAGGGAGGTCATCTACCATAAACCCGGGGCCATAAGTGTCCCACCTAGCCAGTTGCACTGTGTGGGTATGGTTCAGCAGCAAGATTGACAGTCGATACTTATCCAAACGGCTAATAAGATTAACCTGTTACACTTGCTACGGTCTACCTCCTACCTGGTTAGACGGATCTTGTATTTTACCTCATTTATTTTTTTCGATTACCACAAAGGGCCTGCGCCACTTGGCTAGGAACTTGCTCTCCGACTGTGGGGAATTAGTACCATTCTTCGGTCTCCCCTGTGTGCAAGAAAAGTACGTATCGCAGGCAATACGGTATATATACCCTCTGTTGCGGGCTCCCTCCTGTGCATGAGGCCATATGATCTCTTACATCGTGTCATTACGGCTGTCATTTGTGCCAACGTGTTCAATAACATCCTATAGTAGTCACTTCTTCCTCCCAGGATTCTTTTGCTGTGCCTAGAAGGGCCCCTAGGTGTGACGACCCTACAGTACCTCAAACGGGGAATAAACCCTGTAGAAGATTGGGGGACCTCACGGATGGCAAACATGAGATAACTGGGAGCATGAAGTCCCAGTTTATTCTTCTCCATATTTGGCCACCACTCTTTAGCATTGGCCTTTGAGGGTTTTTATTAAACCTCCTACCAATCCATCGGTTCTGCGGAAGGTAGAACAGAGGTACGCAGTTGTTTAACTTGGAACAGTTTAACACAGCTCCTTTCATGACTCGGGACATAAAAGGGTTCCCTGATCTGTAAGTATCTCCTTCATTAACCCCACCCGGCTAAACACCTGCACTAGCTACTTAGCATAGCCTAGTATTATGTGTTAACGCAAGGGTATAGCTTCCTATACCACGTGGCATAGACCATGATGACAAGATATGCAGGTGGCCTCGTAGCAAGATTTTGACAAGTTAGGACCCACCAATCCTAGTTTCTATTCTTTCGAAAGGCACCTCAATTATATGGAGGGGGACACATAGGGCTCGATAGTGGGTAGGTCTATAGGGCGACCCAGCCTGGCACACCGGGCAGGATACACAAAACTCTCTCACATCTCTATGAACCCCCGGCCAAAAGAACCGTTGAAAGTAATCTTTCGGTAGTTTTTTTCAACTCCTAAATGTGCACGTCCTTTGAAGGTGAACCGCAGGGCCAGCTCTAGGGAAAAAAAAAAACAGTCCTTCAATAAATGAAGGGACGACCATTGCTTCCACCCCCAGCTCTTCTCCCCTTCTTACCACCTTGGTACAACAGTTTCCGTCTAACAGCCATGTATGGGACTGAAAGTCTGGTGTACAAGCTCACCGGGTTATCATCAACCATTTTCACATTTATCCCCGCTCTGGAAGGGAGGTATCCTTTTACCTGTGTTTCCGCCCAAATATCAGGTCCCTTCCGCTCCACAGTTCGGTCTTTACTGGTCACTAGGGGGGCTCTGGACTGCTCTGACTGACGCCTCTGAGGATACTCCTCAGGGTGTCCAACTTCTATCTCCATCCCCAGCCATGACAGAATAGGGGAAAGTTACCTCGCCTCAACCTAGGGCTTTCACTCTCAGTCATTGTATTTCGAGACTCTATGTCTCCCCCAGATTCCCATAAAAGTGGGAAAGTAGACCCTCCCAATGATGACATCATGGCATTAAGAAGGGCACCTCCCCCCACCATAAAATGTACGGCACCCAAAAAACGGTGTACGATTATCAACTATAGCCTGCTGTAATGGCGAGTGGTTCCCCCATGTATGCAGGTTACTCCTATAGATTTTTGTTTAGAGGGGTTTTCCTTGGTTCACCAAATTGGCGTTGACTTGGTTTACCAGACTACCTGAGTCAACAATGCTTCCCTACGTGACCTCCTACAGTAATAGAACACATGGGTGTCCCACCCTCAGCATTTGGAAATGCTACACATGCACGCTTAGCAAAGAAGTGATAAAACGGTGAATTATATCGAGGCATCACATTCAAGGTTCATCATATAGTGGGCAATTGGCAACCCAATACCTGGCATTTGACACCGGAAAACATTATATTTATGTCCTTAATGAGTCTCTTATGGAGCCCTGACTTCCCTGGCACGGCTTGCCTGGCTTCTAAATCTGGGCCGACAGTCTCTCCAGTTCACGCACTAAACTTTATGCATACTTGACAGCCCCCTCTTTCCCTTAGAACAGTCTAACCAGGTAATCGCTTTATATCCCTGCATCGTTTCTCAATGGTGCGCAGCAGCCGACTCATCACTCCTCCGCGTCTGAGTACCTCTCCACACACTCCCACCATCATGTTCATCAACTTATATGGGGTCTCCATGGCTCACACTCCCATTTGTGCACAGTGGCTGTGGCGTGAGCTCAGGAACTGGCCATCCACCACCCGTTCCATCCATCTGGGGCCTGTTCAGGATCTCCGGCGCAACCACTATCGTATGTATCAGCCGTGGTACAAGTCATGTGCATCTGAGAGCGAGGAGGGTTTGTCCCTGCTGTAGACTCAGTGTGACGCCCAGGGCGCGAACAGAAACCGTGGACTCCAATGTCATGTTAGTATTTCATTCTTTATTAGTGCAAAGTTCCTACATCCTTGCTTTTCATGTCATAATAGGCTTTTGGGTTCTCCTGAAAGTAAAGGTGCCAAAAGTGGCTGCCCACTGCCCTTTGGCCAACACTCTCGTTCAGCAGTTCACTCAAATGTTGTCATGAGGGCTTCCAACGTCAAGCCGCCGCTGGTCATCTTTTGTAGAAATGACTGGCACATATGGAGGCTTTAATAGCGACTACTGCCCCAACCGGGGGCCCGTTCTGCGACACTGGGTCTATTGCGCAACGTCACTTTTACAGGGTTTCCCGGTCTTTTCGCTGCACCACCTGTGTAGTCCTCGAGTTGCGCTGTCCAGCCTGCGGCTTGTTTCCTCCCTCCAGCGCTCTTGAACACTTTGGTAGCCTCCTGTTGATAACCCACATCTTGTAATTATCTGCCTGATCACATCCTCCAATTTGAGATGTAAAAAAATACATAGTACTCCTCCGGCCCTTTTTAAAATTTCCAGTTTGCTTTTCTCTGTTCCATAAAATGAGATGCTTTACTCATCCCCACCACTTGTAAAGTATAGGTAGCGGGTTGCGTCTCCATGTGTAGATCGGTCACAGCTCAGCGTGGCACAGAAGTCACAAACACAAGGAAAGTTTGTTTAAAACTGAGCCGCATACAGTTTTAATTGTTGGGGGGGGAACATGTTGTACATAAAATAAAACAAACAAAACAAATCCAATTGCCTAGTCCTGCCTCTAACTAAACATTAGGAATACCTCTCTATACACAGTGCGGCCCAAATACCAGTCACTAAACACAACAATATTACTGTGCCACAAGCAGGGGCTTCCCACAGGTTTTGTAGCAGTTACCCATACCCAGGTGAGAGAGTGTGTGTCTGTCAGCTCTGGCCTTAATGAGACAGACACACCTAAACTTACTCTCAGGCAGCCAATACCCCGGACTGCCCAGGTGGATTGGGCCCCACCCTCTCTATCCCCACTCCAAGCAAACCAGACCCTGCAAAAATTGGTTTTACTAAACCCTAAACAAAGAGATCATTTTAGATCTCTGACACTTCACTATCTGGTTGCTCTTTACCTGGACATAAGGAATCTTGGGCATATATACCTTCCCTCTAGAACCAGTCCAGACACTCTGTCACAATATATATATTGATTGATATACATCCTATGTATATGGGATTTCATTATTCTCTGTTTATTTGGGCAGTTATAAGCATTTTTGTAGCTCTATTTTATGCTTTAATGCTTCTTTAGGCCCTTTGTGATGTCATATACAACTTCTATATGGGTGTTACTACCGCATGTGTAATACATATTTGATCATTTGTGATTTATTTATGTTTTAATGTGATTCAATACAAATGATACTTTTTTACGGATATATTGCGTGTTCTTGTAGGTCTGTATTTAGTATTTTGAACCAAAGCCAGGAATGTATTTGAAAAGAATGTGAATACAAAGGAAGGACTTATACGTCTGCTTCCTCATGGATCCACTTCTGGCTTTTTTTTTTTAATAATTCCTCCAAAATCTGTGATGATCTCTTTCTCAAAAAATTACTACATCTATTAAGGACAGAAGAAAAAATGTATAAGTTTGCTCCTCTTACATCCAGAAAATCTGTAGGGTGGTTAAAATGCTACTTCAGTTTTTTAAACCTAAGAAAGAAGTGGATCCAGTATGAAGAAGAAGGATAAATCGTATCATAAATTTTCTTATTCCTTTTAGTTCACTCCGAGCTTTGCTTAAAAAAAATTACAGTGGCTTTTTTTGTCAAAAAAGTAATGTGTAAAATCACCCTTATTGGAAAAAAATTCTGAATGTACAAGGTACAACCTGGTATACGTCTTTTATTCCTCTAATAGATAAAGTATTTAATGTGTAGGTTTGCTCTCTGCGTTATATTATATAGTGTCTATTTTTATATAGTGTCTGTTTTTTGTCTATATCTGTGTGGGAAATTACCTTAGAGAATTAAGATGACACATAGCTTTTTTTTTTCTAGAAAAAACACTACTGCACTTTTTCAAACCAAAGCTAGAGGTGGATGAAAATGGAATGAGAAATATAAAAGGAAAATTTATGCTTCTCCTTCCTGCTGGATCCACTCATGGCTTCAGCTTGAAAAACTTTCCAAAAAGCTCTGAGCGAACAGAAAAAAATAGCAGTCAGAAAAACTGTCTATTTGACTACTATATGGCTGACTGAAAATCTGGAATTGCTATTGTATTTGTTTTCGCTCATGTGGTAATCTAGACACAGATGTAATAGGGCTGAATTTGTCGTTAAACAGCCTCTCACTGTGAGATCATATTTCAGCAACACGTAAAACGGAGATCTTCTGCGCGGACAACCTTAGGTCTGATACATTTCTTTCTCCATATATCTATCATCATACAACAAATAAAATATTAGGGGGTCATATAACTCTTATGATTTAAAAGTCTTCATCTTCACTCATCTTAGGATTTCTTTCTTCCCGTACAAATCATAGTGAGGACCAAAGACCTAAGTAAAAATTCCTTATAAAGAGTCAAACTAAAGCACATATAGAGGGAACCTTTGATATAGACGAGATTGTAATCCCACCGAGAGTGTTACATCTCCACAGTGAGAGAGATGTGGTTAGGTAAGAAGCTAATGATATCCAGAGATATGACACAGTCATGGATGAAAACCACAGCTGTGAAGTATTCACTTTCTTTTGCTCACTCTTAACAGGAAGACTTTCTTAAGTTACTTTTGCAACAAAATCCATTGAATTTGTAAGATTCAATAAATATATGAAAAGCAATTTAAAACATGCAGTGCCCAGATTGTGTGATGTGTAAAACAGCTGTTTCTGTTATTTTTTTTCCTTTTAAATGGCATATCAAAAGCCTGTAGTCAGTTATTATTACTTGTAAAGTTTGTCTTATAAGGCATTATAATATCAAAAGCGTTTTTTTTCCCTTGTTTAATCTTAAAGCAACCTGTCCACTTTTAGTGAGTAATTTAATTAGGAAGCTTTCTGTTTTAGGATGCATGCATTAGGTACTCAGTATACAGATATTTAAAAAGATCACAATTAGTGATGAGCGATTACGTCGACTATCGTCATCGGGTCGATAGTCGATAACGTCAATTATCAAGACAATTTCCGATAGTCGTTATAGTCTATCACCGATGAACCATTAAAGTTTTATGGAGAGGAAAAACCTTCATTCTTACACCCATAAAGGGATGGAGTAAGCTGGAATTAACATCCACACAGTAAAATGGATTCGTTCTACATCTTAGGCAAAACAACTTAGGGTTATTAAAAGCCACAGAAAAAAAAGTCACAGACCATTCACTATCCGGTCATGCTACCACAGTCTTGACCCTTAAACATGCTATGACCCACAAATTATTAAATGTGCCAGAAGGCAGTATTATTGAACCATTATTTTGCTTGAACTGGACATGACTAATGCCTGTTCTGGTACGCAGCATTGACCCTTAAACCTGTTTGACCCACAGATTAATAAAAGTCCCCAGAAAAGGAGTCTTTGATACTACCATTTTAGTTTGAACTGGAAAATTGATAATGCCTTCCTGGAACGTAACATGACCCACAACTGCATGACCCAGAGATTAAAAGTGCTGGAAAAAAGACGTTTTCAACACCACCATTATTAGTTAACTGAACAATTGACTAGACCTGTCCTGGACCGCAGTATGACCCTCAAACCGCTTGTCCCACAGATTAAAAGTGCCGGAAAAGGAGTCTCTGAAACACCAATTAAGTTGAAGTGGACATTGAAATTTACAGACCTGGACCATAGTATAGTATGACCATTATTAAACCTGTTCTCGACCCACAGTTCAAGAATGTTCAGGATAAAAGGAGTCTTTGAACCACCATTTTAGTTTGAAAACTGGATTTGACTTTCCACTGTCCTGTATCCGCCAGCATGACTTCAAACTCGCTTGTACCCTCTGATTAATAAGATTGTCAGTGAAATAGGAGTCTTTGAACACCATTTTAGTTGAACTGGCATTGACTATACCTGTCTGGACCACCGTATGACATTAACTGTCTGACCACAGATTAAAAATGTTGCCGGAAAAGGAGTCTTTCAACCACCATTTTGTTGAATGGACATCGACTTTACCTGTTCTGTAACCACAGTATGACCATTAAACTTGTCTGACCCTCACATTAAAAGTGCTGAAAAAGGAGACTTTCAACACACCATTTTAGTTGAACTGGAAATTTTACTATAACCTGTCTGGGTAACCTCATCTGTTCAAGTCTTTCCTGTACACCCTTGTACCTAATTCAGAGGGATTATATTTGTATCAACTATTTCTGCATGCCAGTTTTTTCAGTAGTTTTAATTCTAGAAAAACACATTTTTAAATAGGATGGATCCCACCACTCTTTGTTTCTCTTTTTTTTTTAAATGTTTTAAATAGGTCTGGTCTCATTACAGGATTGCGCTAGCTATGTTAAAGATCTTGCAAAAAACAAGTCATTTTGAAATATCGTGTCCATAACAGTGTCCTACTATTTAGTTTCTGAAGCACCATCACCCTTGAGCCCACTTTGGTCATTTGTGAAGAACAAATGTCTGTTAGAAACAAACATTTTTTATTATAGGACCTGTTAGTTTTGACTGCATTTCAAAGCCAGCATGACCCAAAAATTATACAAAATGACTTCTTCAGCCCACTGTTAAAAATTGTGAGGGAGAAATGCACTTAGAAGCCACAATTTCTGTTCCAAAAGGTACCATGATTATTGCTGTTCTCACAGCTACTTGGACCCCAAAAAATTTTTAAATATGACTTCTCGCCACTATTAAAAATTGTGTGGGGAGAAATGCCACTTAAGCCAATTTCTGTTCAAGGACCATGATTATAGCTGTGTATCAACAGGAAACATGACCCAAAACATTGACATGCGGAAAATTGTAAAGATGAGTGAGTAAATGGAATACGGTTTTGTCCGGAAACCTTGGTGTCTTTACAGTCTCCTCACAGCAAAACCAGCAAAATGATTCTTTTGTGGAACTGAGAATAAATATTGCAGTAAGAAAATGATCATTTTTTAAAAAACACTTTTTCCAAGGAGGACCATTTCTGTTTGAAGAGGAATGTGAAGTAGACCAGCAACTAATTCTTGAGTCGGCATTGGGAGACAATACATCATCATGAGATCATGCCTGATTCATCTTGATGAAAGTCAAACGATCTAAATTATCTGTGGATGAAAGCCGGATGAGTTTTGTTGTAATGGCTCTCCAGCCTGTTCTGAATAGGTTTCTGCTTCAGATAGGTCGTGGCTGCTGGGAAGGACAACCTCACAAGCGAGGCTCGGGCCATTCATCCATTTGCTTACCAGAAGTCAATTGGCTGTCCGGAACAAACATCCAAAAAAACATTGGTGTTGGACGCAGATAGTCGTACCACCTTGAGTTAAGCTCGGTTATGTTGTTGTAATGTGTGCCCTGCATTACATGCGTTGGTGAGGTGGTTTTAACAGATTGCCAGAGGCCACCACATTAGGCATTCGGCCAAATTGGCATGCTGCTGCTGACTACGGACTACTTGGCAAATCTTATTGCTTCCTGTCACGTTCGACTGTGTTGTTCCACCGTGAACATTTGAAGAAACGTGTAAGAGACGTAAACCGATGTCTCCAGTTGATCAAATTCAGCAGGTCTCACATTTCCTGCACTTTTACTCTCTATTTGGGGTTGGGGTGAAGGAAAGTGCTTTAGTTTTGTTTTGTACCAGGGGATAAAGGAGGGTGGCCACCCAGCTAACTGTTGTTCAATTGATGGCGTTAATGCGAGGTCATGTTGGAGAAATGGAGCATCCAAGCACTCATGTGAGGGATGGATCCTTGATTTCCAAAGCCTCCTGGGTCGAGGGGCATAGCAATCTGATCATCCTCATCTTCCTCCTCATATTCACACGCCAACTTCTTTACAAGGCAGGGAACGTCCGCGGTACACGTCGGGTGCGTGTGTCCAGGAATTCCCTCCTCCCTCCTATCTCCGCATTCTCCGGCACTGCTTTCAACACATGCCCTGACTTGCCTCAGACTGATGCAACCCTTGATAGCTTATGCACAGCCTTCTTTTACTTGCCCTGGACCCGAACCACTGGCCTTAATGAAGAGCCGATAAAATTGAGAATACTATCGGCCATTGTGGATTAGACGGAGGAGAAAGCTCCGTGTCCACATCTGTGTCTGTTCATCCTTGTCGCTGGTGGGACCTGATGTTTCAGAGTTGTTCAACGATCTTTAAGAACTTTAGATCAACACAATGCTCATGCTGAAATGGGCGCATTGTGCACGCACCTGACCATTTTGGTGGCTTCTTCAAAAACGGCAAGGATGGTGCTGAGCTCTTTTCACATGCACTACACTCTCGGTTTGGATAACACCCCAGAGATCCGACCGCTGCTATGTGATTGGTCAGGCCTTGTGTCACTTCGTACTGCGTTATGGCATCTGCGCTGCTCGCCAAATCGCTGGAGCATGTGGGTGGGTTGGAATGTCCAGCATTTTTGCCACGCAACAATGGGACGGTTGACGGGGAGGCCGTTCTGACGCTGCAACTACAGCAAGGAGGGACGAAGCAGGGTAGGAAACAGCGGAAGTGCGTCAATAAGTCCTCGATCCTTCCTCTGGCAGGCAGTCCAGGACCGGGTAGCGCTTTAGGATATTTCTGGACGAAAAGGTTCATGACTTGTGGCAGGAAAGGAGATGTGCTCAGCCTTCAACGATATTAAGGTACGGCCAGGCAGATTGTCGACCGCTATCGCACACCACCTTGCCTGGCACAAGTTTTTGTCACCAGCCAGCACTCGGTTTTCGTTGCGGAGAGCCATCCACAGCTCTCTTGACCCTGTGTTTGGACGGTCATCCAAGACGATTAATTTCAACACGGCCTTGTTTCTCTGGGCACACGATGCCACCAGAGGTCCTTGGGGGAAAGAACCCAGCACATCTGCGGTTTGGAAGAGCGTGCGCGAGCCTAAGAGCCAGTCACACACAGAGACATCACCAGCTCACCCAGTGAGCATGTCACAGAGATATTGCGCGGCATTGGCCATACTTACTAGTCATGTGTCGGTGGTCAGATGGGACTTATTCAGACACAAATGCCAGACAACGCGCTTGAAATTTTAGATGACTCGTGCTGGCCGGGACAGGACGGATTTTCTGGCAAGGAAATGCCTGCTTCGGCATCTGTATGGGGGCAGGCATGGGCCATGACGAGGAACATTAGGCCGGAACCTCTGTGTTCACCAGAGGTAAGGCAACATTTCCAAGGCCAAAAAAGCCTGGCAATGCCGACATTCAGCTTTTGGCTTTGGGATGGTTTGGGTTAAAGTGTTTCTTCTGCTCCAAACTGGAAGACTGAAGGATGGCTGCTAGATGGCCGATGTACGGTGTGCAGGCTGTCAAACTGGTGATAGGAGAATGGGTTGGATGGGTATCTATGTGGTGCTGGTAGGTACTCGGGCGACGGTGGAGGCTGATCCTGTTCAGTGACTCTGAGAAGACATGGGCAGCTGAGGAATCGACTTTGGTGGTGGTGGAGGAGGAGGAGGAGACAGTGGGTGTGACCATGTGGTTGGAACCCCGCATCGGTGTGGCTTTTTTTGACCAAAGTGTTGCCTCCATTTCAAACTCATGCATTCGCTGCATGTGACTAAGACATTGGTGGGTGGTGGTTAAACACCTAAGATGCTTGCTCCTCACTGATGTCGTTTACGCAAAGGAGGCATATGGACATCGCTGGGTGAATTCTGAGTTCTGCTCGAAAAATGCCCATGGCTGAGAGGTCATGGACCTTTTTTTGACGGGCGATATGCGAGGAGCGGTGTTTTCCGCTGATCGTGGCTGGCGAAAATCATCTCAGCGGACTCTCCTTTTTGAGGCGGGGACCCATCCTGACACTACCCTATCATCTTTTTTCTCAATCCAATGAATGAAGCCTCGCAAGCAAAATTCTGCTGAAAAGACCAGTTTGATCCGCATGGTCGTCATCATAATCATCATACACAGGTCGTGAATTGGTCGTCTGACATTCTGCATCAGGTGCTGCAGGACTACAGCAAGAGGGGACTGCAAGGCATTGCAGACGCCGGGGATTTTTGCCGATTGACCGGCTTCTTCTCCTCTTGATAGGCATCTCAGTACCTGGGCGTCAGAGCAGACAAAATCATATGATGGGTTGTGGTCTTTGAAATGCCGCTCTGCCTCATCTTGCATTATATGTCATCAAGAGGTATTCAGAAAATGGATTATCCACAGTGGTGGGTACACGAGTTGACATTTGGGCGGCTGCCTTCGCTTCAGTTTGGACGGATGCTGATGACGACATTTCTGGCCGTGACTGGAGGACGAGGAGGTAGACTGCTGGATGCAGGTTGGCATTAAACACTGAAGAACAGGATTGGCGGACGCTGTTCGTTAATGAAATTCACAGGGCCTGACCCAGCGATTGACAGGCCTGACCTGACCGGTCCTGAAAACGACGATTCACTGGGTATGAGTGTTGTCGCCAAGCACTGGAAGGAGCCAACTTCCTATCGTACCTCTTCCTCCATGTCCTACCCCCACTCTTTGTCGCTTACCACTGCATTTTCTTCTCCATGTTCAGAAAGATAAAATTGTTAAGAAGAGGTATGGAAGTGGTTTTTGAAGTCTATTATTAAAAGACGGCAAATCACAAAGTATTCTAAATCCATATACTTTACTGCGCCAACTAGGATTAGAATAACTGAAATGTTTCTAGCTTAATACTGTGAAGGCGGTCTGGTGGAAGAACCGTACAGACAAAATAACAGTAGTTCTCATTCAGTCCCAGGATTTCACAACTGCCCGTTGGGACTAGAATTGATAGTTTTCAACAAACTATATACCAGTGACGCCAAAACTGAGATTTCAACGAGCGCAAATAAAAACTATTCAAAGTTTCACGGATGAGACAATTGCGTTTTTTACAGCATTGACAACGATGAACAGTTGCTAGAATTTTTTTCTATCAGAATTGTCGCTACAACGTGGCTATTGAAAAAAACTTGGGCCCGCAGCAAGTTGCAATACAGATATTTAAAAATTATAGGATAACAAACGGTTGATTTTAGCACCAATGAAATCACTACAACAACAGTAACTACAAAATTTCTGTATTCAAATTTAAGTAAAGGTGGCTCTTATGAACTCAAAAACTGGGCCTCTCACCAAGAGTAAAAAAAAAAAAAACATATTTGAAATCGATATACAGATACAATTAGAAGGTGGTTTTTGCACCTATGAAAACACCTGCAATTACTAGCCAAATTTCTGTATGGTTAATATCGTTACAAGATGGGTATTTAACAAAATGGCCTGCGCAAAGTGATCAAAACCTAATTACAATTGTTTCACAGAAATAAAAAGTGGTTTTTGCACCTTAAATACACCTGCGGTGACTACAAAATTTCTGTATCAAATTTAAGACACAAGGTGGCTATTTGAACAAATCTGGGCAGCACCAATGTAAATAAAAAAAACACCTATTTGAAATGTATACGGATAATAAAAGGTGGTTTTTGCACCTATGAAATGCATCCATGCAATTTCTAGCAAATTTCTGTATGGTAATATCGTAAAAGATGGGTCTTTTAACAAAAATGGCTCTGCGCCAAAGTGAACAAAACATAATTAAATTGCGTGACGGATATTAAAAAGTGTTTTTTGCAAATATAAATAACCTGCGGTGACTAGGAAAAGTTTTGTATCCTATTGATGAGTACTAAGTGGGTCTTTGCACAAAGTTGGCTGCGCCAAAGTGAAAAACACGGAACTAATTTGTGTACTGTTAATAGGTGGTATTTGCACCTATCAAAACACCTGCGAGTGACTAGAAAAGTCTGTATCTATTGTAAGCACCAAAGTGGGTCTTGTTTGAACAAAACTGAGACTGTGCCAAAGTGAAAAAAAAATCTAATTAATTGGTTGCGATTATAATCGTGTTACACCAGATAATTAAGGTGGTTTTGCACCTTTCAAGATAACCGGCAGTTACTAGAAAAGATCTGTATCCTAATAATAAGTACAGGCTTGAACAAATTACAAGCTAATATTTCACAAAAACTGGCCAAAAACTGTTCTTAAAAACACATTTCAATGCAGGTCAAAGCAGAGTCTGGGACTGCACAATTTCCACTTATTCCTTTTCAAAAACTGCCTGCCGCATGTCTGTCTGTGTTGCGAAACCCCCCCCTGAAAATCTCGAATCACCTGATTTTCTAAGTTCACAGCTAAAAACATATTTTGTCTGTGTGAACAAATAGAACTTTTCGCTGACTTTTTAGAGAGCCGAGCACACGTCCTCTCTTATGATACACAGACCACACTGGGCTAACGGAAGGGGTTCTATGTAAAACGAGATCTGGATTTTTCCACCCCCCAATCACAACCATACACACCCAACATGACTTGCACACCCGGTCCCCTGTCTATTCTCAAAGCTGATTTCTGGCGCCAAAATGACGGAAGCGGCGAAAATGGCGCTATATTAATAATAATCCCAGTTTTTAACCAAAATTATCGCGTGATCAAAAAAATCCGATCAACAAAAAAAACCGTGCCGTTTAAACTTTGTCGTAATGATCGCTCAACCCCAGTAAAATAATAAATACACCCCCGGGCCCATTTTATTAGGACACCTGTCCAACTGCTCGTTAACATTTAATTTCTATTCAGCCAATCACAGGCGGCAACTCATGCATTTAGCAGTAGACAGGGTCAAGACAATCTCCTGCAGTTCAAACCGAGCATCAGTAGGGGAAAAAAGGTGATTTGAGTGCCTTTAACTGGGGTTGGGGTTTTTGTGCCCGAAGGGCGGTCTGAGATTAGAAACTGCTGATCTCCGGGGGTTTTCACGCACAACCATCTCAGGGTTTACAGAGAATGGTCCAAAAAAAAAAACATCCTGAGCGGCGTCCGTGGGGAAATGCCTTGTTGATGCCAGAGGCAAAGAGAATGGGCAGACTGGGTTTGAGCGATAGAAAGGGAAAATGACCAAATAGCCACCCGTTAAAAACCAAGGGAGGGAGAAAGCATTTCTGAACCCCATACGGCGAACTTAGGCAAGGGCTACAGCACAGAAACCACACCGTGCCCCCTCCCTTTAGCTAAGAACAGAAACTGAGGCTCCAATTTCCCAAGCTCACGAAATTGACAGTAAAGATTGGAAAAAACGTGCCCGGTCTGATGAGCTCGATTTCTGCTGCGACATTCGGAGGTAGGGTCAAATTTGGCGTCAACAACATGAAAATGGATCCCTCCTCCTTTTATCAACGGTTCAGGCTGGTGGGGTGGGTGTCATGGTGTGGGGGAAAATTTTTTTGCACTCTTTGGGCCCCTGGGAACCAAATTTAGCATCGTTGAACACCTTGTGGAATCTATGCCACGAAGAATTGAGGCAGTTCTGAAGGCAAAAGGGGGTCCAACCCGTTACTAGCATGGTGTACCTAATAAAGTGGCCGGTGAGTGTATATGCCCCCTGTAGTAATGATAGATAAATATATGGCCCCCTGTAGTCATGATAGATAAATACATGCCACTGTAGTAATAATAGATAAGTGTTTGGCCCCCTGTAGTAATAATAGATAAAGATATGGCCCCCTGTAATAATAATAGATAAAGATATGGCCCCCCTGTAGGTATAATAGATAAGTATATGCCCCCTCTGTAGTAATGCTAGATAAAGATATGGCCCACTGTAGTAATAATAGATAAATAAATGCCCTCTGTAGTAATGATAGATAAATATATGACCCCCTGTAACAATGATAGATAAATATATGTCCCTGTAGTAACAGCGTGGCTAGTTAAAAAAAAACAAAAAAGAAGAAAGTTACTCACCTTTCCCCATCCCTGCAGAGCTGCTGCCTCCAGGAGCCGGCGTCCAGTGAGACTGAGCGGCGCAGGGGGTGTGACGATACGGCTGCATCACGCGCTGCTGATGTGTAGATACGGTGCTCAGTGAGCGCTGTATCTACATCGATAAGGAAAGCAGGGATGGTAATTAACGGTCCCTGCTTTCTCTGTAGTGAAGCAGCTGCCCACTATGGGCGACATGTAAGAAGATCGGCGCATCGAGGCGCCCGTTTTCAAGTTTTTTTCATGAAAACTGCGCCTAATTTTTGTCAGCGCCCAAAGTGCGCTCATAAATGTGGAATAAAGTTCCCTGCGCCTCGCCTGTGTGTGAGGCGTAGTGCGAAACTTAGGCGCATAAGGAATGCGCCAAACATGTATTAAGTTTAGAGACAGGCTGGAAAGCAGCGAAAAATCATTAAGCATGTTAGTGAAGAGCAAACATGTATTTTGCTTCTTTCACCTTGTATTCCATTTAGTATTTACAGCAAGAGCCAGCACAGCACAGGTCTTGCTGGGACCTGTGGTCCTCCAAGCAGGATTTCTATGTTCCCAGGGCTTAGTTCTGCACTTATTTTCGGACGTATTTACGTCAGCAAATACATCACCAAATCAACCTAAAAGAATGAACAATTAGCTTAGAATTGATACCAATGGAAAATCCGGATGTATTTGCGGACGTAAATACGTCTGTAAATACGGCCTGAACTAAGCCCTGGGAACATAGAAATCCTGCTTGGAGGACCACAGGTCCCAGCAAGACCTGTGCTATGCTGGCTCCTGCTGTATATACTAAATAGAATAGAAGGTGAAAGAAGCAAAAATATATCTTAAATTGTTGCTATTAAAAAAGACAAAACAACATCAGTACAACATCATAATTGGCTTATTTAATGTAAAATTAGTTTAATTTTCTCCATATTTCTAAGACCTTTTATAGCTGATATTTCTTTCTTTTGAGATCTTATATATATTTCTTTTAATTTTAAATTATCAACTTTTACAATACATTGAAATCGATTTGTAGCAACTTTGATATTTATCTTTATTCATTAATTAATTTTATAGACAACTGTTTTTTAGTATTGTACTGTTGTAACTGTGCACATTTTGCCTCATTACAATAAGTTCTAGCTTCACTGCGTCTCCTCCGACTAGGGTAGACCACATTGAACCAGGTCTGCCTGTCGGAGCTGTAATGCGCCTCACTTTGCCGACCGGCATTCATACATGCGTTGGAGTATTTGAATCTGGTGCGTGCCACCCCAGAACACCCACAGCACACCTCTTCATGTTAGTCGCATTCCAAAGTGGCGTAGCTTGCGCCTAACATCGCATTTGAGCATCCGACAGTGGAGTCGGCGCAGTGCGGCGCAGTATACGCCTGAAAACAGGCGAAAAGCCGTTCATACATGTCGCCCCTTGTGTGCTGCAGAAGTTCTTTTGTAACCTTGGCCAGATCTGTGCCTTGCCACGATTCTGTCTCTGAGCTCCTTGGGCAGTTCCTTAGACCTCATGATTCTCATGTGCTCTGACATGCACTGTGAGCTGTGAGGTCTAGACAGGTGTGTGCCTTTCCTATTCAAGTCCAATCAGTTTAATTAAACACAACTGGACTCCAATGAAGGAGTAGAACCATCTCAAGGAGCATCAGAAGGAAATGGACAGCATGCGAGTTAGAATAGTTTTTCACAGAAAAGGGGTTTCTAAACTTACCCCCAAAAGTGATTTTTCATTTTTCCCTTTTTTTCATAAATTTTCCCAAAAATATCTATTTTTTTTTTCCCGGTTTTTTTTTTTTTTTCAAGGGGGGGCGCGGGATTTGGTACATTAATGAGCAAAAAAAAAAAATTTTTTTTGGGATCAAAACAAATGACGGGCAATGAAAAAAAAGGTAAAAAAATTTAAAAGGGGTCTGAAAACTTCCTGTACCCCCACTGTAAAAATTACCCAAAGATTTTTAAAAGCGAATTGATTCTAACGGGGGGAATTCGTTAAAAATTTTCAGGAAAATTTCTTTCGGAACGAAATTCAAAGTTTGGGGTACTTGGGGTGAACGAAGTTGTTTTGATTGAAAAAAATGGCTGCGAGCACATGGCGTTACAGGGGGCAAAGCACTCCCGGGGGGAAGGGAAAGGGGATAGCCTGGCATGAAAATGTGCAGAGATGAAGCCAATCAGAGACCGGCGGGATTCTGTGACGTCACCCCATATAAGTCCTGGGGCGACGCTGGGAGGGTCACCAAATCCTCTCACGGGACTGATCAGGAAGGTCTGGGGCGGGGATTTTGAAAAGCTCTTCTGAAAGAACTGATTTTTTATAAAAGCGATTTTTTTGGGGGGGTCTCAAAATTTTTCTCAGAGACTTTTCTTCTCTTAAAAAATTTTTCCCATTTCTGATTTTTTTTGGTATTGTATCTGAAGTCCAGTGTGCGTCCACTGCAGCTGCATTTAAAATATTAATGCATTCTACTCCCCCAGCCTTTTAATATCAACCCGGGGGGGTTTTGTTGTAAATTTATTTTTTAAAAAAACAGCATTTTTACAAAACAAATACCAAATTCATTTTTGGCGGGTTTAATTCTTTTGCGCAATTTACATTTCCGGGGTTTAAAAATTTAAACGTTGTTTTTTTTTTGCTGTGGTGATCCAAGAAACCGTCTTTTTCACCGCCAAAAAAAGCAATTTTTCCCGAAACCTAATTCCACAACGAAGGTTTAAATTAAATTTTTTTTTCTTGTTTGTGTTTTCGAAAAAAACAAAGCCCCCTGGAACAAAGCTACAAACTCGAGTTTGGGGGGTTGCTCAATTTTTTTTGGCGCAAAAATTTTCATCCCGGGGTTAATTTTAAACGTTGGGTTTTTTTGCTATTTTGACCCAAGAAAAACCCTCTTTTTCAAACCCCCAAAAAAAAAAAATTTTCCGTAGCATTAAATTTACAAAGCAAAGGTTTTTACAAAATTTTTTTTTCTTTTTTTTGAAACCGAAAAAAAAAAAAAAACACGCAATTTTTAACACCTAAAAAAACCTAGTTTGTGGCTGCTCAATTTTTTTTTCGCAAATTTTTCATCCAGGGGTTAATTAAGCTTTTTTTTTTTCCGGGTTTTGGGTGAAAAAATAAACCCCTCTTTTTTCACCCACCAAAAATTTTCAATTTTTTCCCGTAGCCCTAATTCACAAGCGAAAAAGGGTTTAATTTAAAAATTTTTTCTCTTGTGTACCTTTGAAAACACGCCATTGTAAAACGCCAAAAAAGGCCCCGAAGTTTTGTGGCTGCCAATTCCTTTTGGGGCAATTTACATCCAAAGGGGTTTAAATTTAAGCGTTGTTTTTCTGCTGTGGTTTACAAAAAAAACGTCTTTTTCACCACCAAAAAAATTTAAAAATTTTTTCCTTAGCATAACACCAAACGAAGGTTTTAAATTTCAAAATTTTTCTCTTGTTGTGTAGCGAGAAAAAACGCCATTGTAACACGCTACAAAACTTGGAGTTTGTGGTTGCCCCAATTGTTTGGCGCAATTACATCCAAAGGGGGTTTAATTTAAAACGTTTTTTTTTTTCTGCTGTGGTGACAAAAATAAAAACCGGGTTTTTCACCGCCAAAAATTAAAATTTTCCTGTACAAAAATTCCCCAAGCGAAGGGTTTAAATTTCAAAAAATTTTTTTTCTTTTTTGTGTAAACGTAAAAACACCCATTTAACACGCACCCAAAATAAAAAAACCCCGTTAAAAAAAAAAAAAAATTCTTAAACAAAAATTTTAAACCGAAGGTTAAGTAAGCCCGTTTGTGCTTTCATATTCAGTTAAAAAAACAAGTTTTTTAAACGGCAAAAATACAAGTCAATTTTTTTCCCGCCCATTTGTGGAGCGCAATTTATATCCAAGGTTTCCCAAAACTTGTTTCTGGGTTCCTTGGTGTCAAATACAGGGTGTGTATTTAAATAAAACAGATATCTTCATCAAAAAGGTCCTGTACATTTTTGAACAAAAAGTAATTCCCAAAAGGGGTTTCCCCGGCCCCCACCGCGGTGGCAGAGGGGACAAACAAATTTCCCGGGCCCCGGTCGCAGCACCCGCAACGGGGCGTCGCCCGCATGGGTCACTCGGTGAGGCCACAAATGCTGCTGCAATTCCCAAACCGCCCCTGTACTGGGCTACAACCCAATGGTTTCTTGATTGGGGGTTTACTAGGTCAACCACTTCCTCCCAGAGGGAAAAATCTGACAACCCCGGCCCAAAATCGGGGGGAACGTCCCGACACAACCCTTAGTTTTTCAGGCCCCCGGGACGGTCAGCGGCCCTCACCTGTCCTCAACCCGCCTCTGTCCCATCCGGTTTCCCTAAACCCGAGATCCCACTATGTGGCTGGGTCAGCGCCCCTATAATTTGCAGGATGAACAATTTTAGGGGGGCAGTCCCGAACCCAATTTTTCAGTGAAGAAATGGGGCCCAAAATCCCCTGCTTTTCTTGCGAAAGGGGGCAAAGTATAGATTTTTTAGAGTGGCATGGGGGAAATCTTTTTGTAGGGGTTTAGCCTCTGCATACCAAACCGGTTTATAGGACAGCAAATGACGGGTTAAAACAGAAAATTTATGATGAGTAAACCGACCGCAAATTGGGAGCCGGGGAGGCAAAAGGGCCCCCATCCCTCTCAGGGGAAATTGCGTCAGGGGGTTTCGCGTCAGGGACGGCCAGCCAGCAAAAAGGGTTGTGTGGCCGTTCGGCAGCAGGGTAACAAACAGTTTTGAGGTCGAGAGCCAAGCGGCCACGGGTAAAAAACCCATTTGCAAAGGGCCAACCCAAAAACGGCAAAAGGGCTCACGAGGCAGCGGCGGCAGTAGTCACTCAGTGTTTGGGGCGTTTTCGGTAAAAAACCCATACTCTTCCCGTTTGACATTTTTTTTGCTAAACCAAACCCAGGAGCCAAGTAAAGGATATATTTTAGAAAACGTGGGCGAAAGTGAAGCATGGGCCCGGGGGCTAAGTTGGGACCAAGGCCCTGCGGCCCAAAACATTTCAAACGTCACCATCCCTGGCCGGGAAAACGTGGCTCAGATGTGGGGTTTCCCTCCCTTTCCGGGCCCCAAAAAAGCAGCCAACAGCGCCCAGTTGGGAAAGCATGCCATTGCAGCCATCAAGGCTTCCCCCCACCTCTGCAGAAGGGAGCTGTTTCTCTTTGACATCATCTCCCGGCCAGATCCCTGCTCCTCGCTACCATGAGCCCAACAGTTTGTTCAGCGAGGGCCCTTGGGAAAGAGACAACAATATGCATCCCCAACCATCCAAAAGGGGCCGCACTGACCGGCCCCGTTTCCCAAATTTTGGACTGCAGCCTCCCTTTCCAAATGGTTGGGCTCAACCCCATTCAGAAGGGAAATAATGGGTTGTTCCGGCCAAGATGGAGAGTTTTCCCAAACCGTAATTTCTTTTCCCAAAAAGGGATAAACCCGCACTTCAAAATTTTTAGAACAGAAGGTGGGGGGCCCGTTTCCCTTTACTTTTTTGGTTTTTTTTCCCAAAGGGGCACGGGAGCAAAGGGCGTCTGGAAACTTTTAACTAAAGGTCAGGGGCCCGTACATGTTTTTCCCTTTTCGGCCCACTGGGGGGAATGGGCTTCCTTTCCCAGGCACACCAACAACTTGGACAGGAAAAAGCCCCTTTTCCCCCCTCCACTTGTCAAACCCGCGTCTCCTTTGCCAATGACCTCCTCCTCCTTTCCCCCACCACCACCTCCCCAGCCTCCACAAAATACTTTCCCAACATACCAAAATGTGTAGGGCACAGCGGGGTCACGCATTTTTACACCTGGGGTTTCCTCCGGGGAACAAGTCACACAGGGGGGGAACTTCCCCGCTCGAGCAGAAGAAATCGAACTTTGGCTTTTTCCGCGCCAACTGCAAATTTTGAACCATGGGGACGGCAAGGGGGGTTTAAAATGGTGTCTGCACTCACCGGGAGGGATGGTCCAAGCGCTTTGCATGGGGGCATGGTTCAATCTGATTGTAAAAAAGGTTTTTCCCGAATTTTTTTCACTGATCTTCAGTAGAGTCTGAACGTGGCCAGGACACTGTGCATGGACTTCATCCAGTCCGACAAAGCCAGGAACACCCTCCTCGAGTTGCAGCGGCAGAACGGCCTCCCCACCACACTCTGCTTTGCGCTGTCTCCAGCCGTTGGAATTCCAGCCTGCTCATGTTGGACCGACTGTATGAACAGAGACAGGCCATTAACGATTTTTTGATGATCCAGGCGACAGGAGTACTCCCCTGTGTAACTTTGATGTCAGCCAGTGGCAGCTCATGCGTGACACTTGCCATTGTTGAGGCCATTCGAGAAGGCTACGTTATTTGTCAGTCGCCAGGACTACGGGGTGAATAACGTCATTCCACTGCTTCATGTCCTGGAACAGATGCTGAAAAATCTGTCTGGGCAGGGGACTGGAGACGTGGCGACTACATCTCGTGGCCACATGAGTCCGGTGCGGACTGAAATGGAGGAGGAGGAGGAGGACATTGGAGCAGAAGCATTGTCTGGTGAAATGAGTGGATTTTCTGCCAGGTGACAAGGAGGAGCAGGAGCAGCTGGAGGAAGTAGATGGAGATGAGGAAGACGAGGCAGATGCCCCGCAAGCACCGTGGCAGTATACAGTGGAGATGGAGGCAGGGAGCTCCTCGGAGTCACTTGTGCAGATGGCCCGCAGCATGCTGATTTGCCTGGCTAGTGACAGCCGAATAGTCAGCATCCGGCAGAGGGATGACTTCTGGCTCTCCACCCTATTGGACCCTCGCTACCGGTCCAAAATGGGAGCCTTTTTCACAGCTATTGAGAGGGAGGACAAACTCAACTACTATAGGGAAATCCTCCGTAATCCGGTGGCCGCTGCCTATGTGCGGCATCGTCCCTCCTCTGACAGGTCTGACCGGGGGTTCTCTCAGCGCTCACGTATTACTGCCGCGGCTGCTGGGGGGAAGGTGGGGGGTAGGGCAGTACCAGCTCCATCAGCAGCAACCTAAGTCTGGAGTCACTGATGAGCAGCTTCCTTCACCCGCCTAGTGAGGAGGGCAGTCGCCAGCAGCATAGCAGCAGGACCTTGGAGCAGACCCTGAACCAACAGGTGGTGGACTACTTGGACAGCACTCTGCCACCCCAGTTAGAAGATCCGCTGGACTACTGGGCAGCCAAACTGGATGTGTGGCCGCAACTTGCCGAGTTTGCAGTGGAGAAGCTGTCCTGCCCGGCCAGTAGTGTGGCATCAGAGCGGGTGTTCAGTGCGGCGGGGGCCATCGTTACCCCAAGGAGAACCCGCTTGTCCACGGGAAATGTGGAACGACTGACCTTTGTCAAGATGAATCAGGCGTGGATCGGCCAGGATTTCCACACACCAATGCCTTAGGCGTCAGACTACATCAGCCATGACGCCTCACCCAAACTGTGAGAAATGAGTCTGGGTTCAAACTACCTGCCTCAGCCACTATTCTGATGCCGCCACCCACCTGATGCCACACATCTGCTGACAGTTTCTCCATCTGCCACCAACATCTTTACCAGGGACTGGTATTGCCACCCACCTCCACACTCTGTCATTGTGCCACTGTCTGACCTCATGCTGCTGTTGTTGCTTGTGCCATGACATCCACACTGTGTCATTGTGCCACTCTCTGACCTCATGCTGTTGCTCCTGCCGCCGTCACCTCCACTCTCTGTCATTGTGCCACTCTGTGGCCTACTCCAGTTTTTGCCACCTCCAGAATGTCATTGTGCCACTGTCTGACCTCATGCTGCTGCTGCCGTCACCTCCACTCTCTGTCATTGTGCCACTCTGTGGCCTATTCCTGTTTTTGCCACCTCCAGAATGTCATTGTGCCACTGTCTGACCTCATGCTGCTGCTGTGGCTGCTGCCGTGACCTACACACTGTGTCATTGTGCCACTGTCTGACCTCTGCTGCTGCTGTGAATGCTGCCGTTACCTACACACTGTGCCATTGTCCCACTCTGTGGTCAACTCCTGTTTTTGCCACCTCCAGAATGTTATTGTGCCACTGTCTGACCTCATGCTGCTGCTGTGGCTGATGCCGTGACCTACACACTGTGTCATTGTGCCACTCTCTGATGACATGCTGCAGCTGTGGCTGCTGCCGTGACCTACACACTCTGTCATTGTGCCAACGTCTGACCTCATGCTGCTGCCGCCGTCACCTCCACTCTCTGTCATTGTGCCACTCTGTGGCCTAGTACTGTTTTGCCACCTCCAGAATGTGATTGTGCCACTGTCTGACCTCATGCTGCTGCTGTGGCTGCTGCCGTGACCTACACACTGTGTCATTGTGCCACTGTCTGACCTAATGCTGCTGCTGTTGCTGCTGCCGTGACATACACACTGTGTCATTGTGCCACTCTGTGACCTACTCCTGTTTTTGCCACCTCCAGAATGTGATTGTGCCACTGTCTGACTTCATGCTGCTGCTGTGACTGCTGCCGTGACCTACACACTGTGTCATTGTGCCACTGTCTGACCTCATGCTGCTGCTGTGGCTGCTGCCGTGACCTACACACTCTGTCATTGTGCCACTGTCTGACCTCATGCTGCTGCCGCCGTCACCTCCACTCTCTGTCATTGTGCCACTCTGTGGCCTACTACTGTTTTGCCACCTCCAGAATGTCATTGTGCCACTGTCTGACCTCATGCTGCTGCTGTGGCTGCTGCCGTGACCTACACACTGTGTCATTGTGCCACTGTCTGACCTCATGCTGCTGCTGTGGCTGCTGCCGTGACCTACACACTGTGTCATTGTCCCACTCTGTGGCCTACTCCTGTTTTTGCCACCTCCAGAATGTGATTTTGCCACTGTCTGACCTCATGCTGCTGCTGTGGCTGCTGCCGTGACCTACACACTCTGTCATTGTGCCACTGTCTGACCTCATGCTGCTGCTGTGGCTGCTGCCGTGACCTACACACTGTGTCATTGTCCCAATCTCTGGCCTTCTCCTGTTTTTGCCACCTCCAGAATGTCATTGTGCCACTGTCTGACCTCATGCTGCTGCTGCCGTGACCTACACGCTCTGTCATCGTGCCACTGTCTGACCTCATGCTGCTGCTGTGGCTGCTGCCACGACCTACACACTGTGTCATTGTGCAACTCTGTGGCCTACACCTTTTTTTGCCACCTCTAGAATGTCATTGTGCCACTGTCTGACCTCATGCTGCTGCTGTGGCTGCTGCAGTAACCTACACACTGTGTCATTGTGCCACTCTGTGGCCTACTCCTGTTTTTGCCACCTCCAGAATGTCATTGTGCCACTCTCTGTCCTCATGCTGCTGTGGCTGCTGCCGTCACCTCCACACTCTCTCACTGATGTTGCCACCTGAGCCCTCAGCTTGTTTTTTTTTTGCAGCTGTCGCTGGCATGACTTTATCAGGCAACATTCCTGCTTCAGTTTTTTGGTCAGTTTTGCCCTCTTAAGTGCCCAGGGAATTTTATAGTGAAGCGATTCTAAGAGCGGCGGCAGTCATGTGCGTGTCATACTAAAACACAACATTGTATGAAGACCAAACCAAGCTCCCTCTGCATATATAAGCATGGCACAAAGTTCTACAGCACCCTGCAGGCTCTGTGCAGCCTGGAAATAGCTGTTTTTTTAACGTGATTCGTCCCGAAGTAATTCGGAACAAAGTTATTTTTGTCGTGAAATTCGGCGAAGTGAACGAACCGAATTTCGGGAAATTCGCCCATCTCTAATAATAGCATACAATCATAATTATCTCAAATTTTTTGTTCATTTATATAGTGTTGTTCTATTTCAGATCTCTGTACAGAGATTGTCTTTATTCCCTTTCCCCTTTGGGGCTTAGAATCTAGATATACTCATGTTCTGCCTAATGGCATATGTTGCCTTAAGTCTGGTTCACATCTGTCAGGTTCCATTCAGAGCCTTATTACAGAGGCAGTAACAAGTCTGTTGCATGAAAAACACTGACAACATCTGGCAGACCCCATTGAGTACAATGAAGTCGGTTATATTTCCATCCTGGTGTCTGTTGTTTTAACAGAAATAGTGCAGCATACTTAGCTATTTTTTCCCATTTTTTTTTATTAAATCTGCAATGGAAGCTCCAAAACAAATGTGAACCTGGCCATATAATGCTGCTTTTTCCATCTCTCTATTTGATCTCCTGGAATGCTGCATATATTGCCAACTGGGTGTTACCATTTCTCATGTCAATGGAGAATGTCCATAGACACTGTTACAATGCAGACTGTGTAGAGACACGCTCTATCAGTATAGAAAATGGAAGCACCAAGTCACCAATTTATTCATGAATTTGTAGGAAGAATGCAGAGGAATGACACAGCTCTAAGAAATGACACTCCACCATTGTTATCTCATGTGGAACACAAATAGTTGCTAAAGCAGCATGTCAGGAGCGCTGATGGGTCCTTTTTAAAATATTTGTGAGGTTTGACATACTACAGTGCTAGAGTACAATGATATCATGTTTTAGGCAATGCTACAGTAAGCACGGTGTTACTGAGTGTCATGTATTTGTATTTACTGCTCCACACAGCTATTAATGTGTTGCAATTAGATTTGAAGTGGTCTGCTAAAGAGACATAAACGGAATACTGTCTCAGTTGTGTAATTAATTTGAGACAACCCTTCAGATTATATGAGTTGAAGCCCACTGGCAGAGAGTTTAGGCTGCTGTGATTAAAACTTTTTATGATTAATTATTTTACGTGAAAAAAATCCAAAAGCCTCTAGGCCTGTGATGTGTCATTATTGCATGCCTACTAAGCAAGGATATGTGGCTTTTATATGATTGTTTAGAGGCTATTAACTAACAGTTTACATAACTGGTTTATTTTTCCATTAAATATAATAAGTTTATTACATAATAAAGGCATTTTTCTGACTGATGATTAGAATTATGGCACCATGGTTATATCACAATTTATTTCCATAGGAAATTAAATCTAAGGATTGGCACAGAAATCATATATATAGATATGTATATATATAGATATGTATATATATATATATATATATATATATATATATATATATATATATATATATAGTATATATATATATAATATGTAAGGTTTACTTGATTTGGAGTTCGGGCTCTAGTTAAGCCTGATCTGACTACGCAAGTGAACTATCACTGCTGTATGTACATTATTGCGCTGCAAGCTCTGCATATCGCAAGGCATTATGGGAAAGGAGCTGAGAAGCGCAAGCGCCCTCTTTTGGATGTGACAAATCCTCAATTTGCTTTTGACCCACTGGGTCTTTGGAAAGCAAACGGGATATTTAGCCAAGCCAGCACCCATCTGTATACAGCCATTTCGGGTTGTTTGCCCCTCATCAGTACAGAGCAGAGCGATGCTGGCTGCAAGCTCTGAAAGAGTGCCAGAGCTGTTAAATGATGGATGTTGTGTTCTAAAAAATGACCGAAAAAATAGCGCTGCATACAGTTATATTTTTCCGTTAAAATAGCGGCCACCACAATGGAAACCCAATAGACCCTATTGTTGTCGATGGAGCCCATTGATCACCATTGGTGTTCATCATTTAACGACTCCACCAACACGGATGTTAACCAGGCCTAAGAGCTGGATTGTAAATGAGCATAGTGCCAGGATTAACAACGCCAGACTCCCATCACATTGTTACAGAAAGATTGGACTATTATTCACGGTTTTCTATGATTCATTTCTCATATGAAGATTGTTTCCATTATTATCTTTACTCCTAAAACTCTAGCGAAACAAAGGATTCCTTATTTTGTATGCTATGATCAAGTACATTCAAAACCGTATTGCAGGGCAGATTTTTCCGTTAAAATAGCGGCCACCACAATGGAAACCCAATAGACCCTATTGTTGTTGATGGAGCCCATTGATCACCATTGGTGTTCATCAATTAACGACTCCACAAACACGGATGTTAACCAGGCCTAAGAGCTGGATTGTAAATGAGCACATTGCCAGGATTAACAACGCCAGACTCCCATCACATTGTTACAGAAAGATTGGACTATTATTCACGGTTTTCTATGATTCATTTCTCATATGAAGATTGTTTCCATTATTATCTTTACTCCTAAAACACTAGTGAAACAAAGGATTCCTTATTTTGTATGCTATGATCAAGTACATTCAAAACCGTATTGCAGGGCAGATAGAGGTGAATGAATATCTTATTCTCTGTGTATAAAAAGCGTATGTGTATATGCCTGCTGCAGTAATTATTAACACAATAATTTAAAAAAATTATTGTAAAGATACATTTATTACTGTCAGACCGCACAGAATTATCTCCCAAATGCTCATAGATGGATTCAGTCCTCAATAAAATATGTCTTAATATTTCAGGAGGAAGAAAGCTAAATAATTTGTTCAGCCATTTGCGATTTGTTCTAGACCTTGAAATGCATGATAAAGCTATGTTCTCCCTGCTATGAAATAACACAGTGGAAATGTATTAAAATTAGTTATTGTCTGTGTTTTTTCTTTCAGGACTATACACTGACAATGTACTTTCAGCAGGCTTGGAGGGATAAAAGACTTTCATATTCAGTGATTCCTTTAAATCTGACCTTGGACAATAGAGTGGCAGATCAGCTCTGGGTTCCTGATACGTACTTTTTAAATGACAAGAAGTCTTTTGTACATGGTGTTACAGTGAAGAATAGAATGATTCGTCTTCATCCTGATGGCACAGTACTGTACGGTCTAAGGTCAGTCTGTAACAAATACTCTTGCTTGATTGAATGGTATTAGATTTTGGCACATTAAGTTCATTATCAAGCATAATAACCTTTTGCATACTAAGTACCTCATTCTATCCCTGGCAATGCATTGTACTGTAACCAGTGTGTCTTTGGAAAATGACAGATTTGAATTTGGATTTTCAAAGAAAACTATAGATACTAACGTTTCCTTCTAGGCAGCGAAAAGTCAGAATATGAAGAATTTGGTTGGTTATATATTCTTAAAATATATCTATACAATGTTGTGTTTAGTATGCTTTTAATGGAAATGTTAATAATCCTCAATAAAGGGGTTGCCCCAACAAACAGATTGATGACATATCAATAGGATAAGCCATCAATGTGTTGTAGGTGTGGTTCTCTCCTCTGAAGCCCATAGAGAACTGGCTCTTGAGAGTCTCCATTTTGAACTGAGAGGTGGCCAGGATGCCCCCATTGATTTCAAATCAATGGGACAGTTCTGACCACCTCTCTATGTTGGACAGAGACTTTCAGGGCCGTTTTCAAGATAGCTATTGAGGATGGCTATCAATATGCTATTAATGTGTTTGGTGGTACAACTCCGTTAGGGCATTTGTGGTGTAAATAGTACATGATCTTACAGAGGTGTTCATGGATGTGATAGGGGCCCCATAAAACAGAATAGCACTCAGCTATCTTTACCAGTCCTATAGAGTTTGAATGGAGTAACAGTAGCAATGTTACCGCTCCATTTAAACTGTACATCACTGTGGTAGCCCAGAGAGGAAGGATGCAGGATTTGGGGCCCATGTTTAAGTGATAATGAGGGACTCCCAGTAATCAGATATTTATCACCCATCCATAGGACATTTCTTTATGAGAAAAACCTTTAACCATCTTGATACGGAAAACTTGGGGCTACATGTATGAACGGGGCTGTGCCAGAAGTCTGGCATCTTTTCAGTCTGACATCTAGCACAGCCCTGTTTGCTATAGTGTAAAATCGTCCGTATGTCAATATCACGTGCATTATAGAGCGCCCGCGGCACTTTTTAATGCGCCTGATTTCAGGGGCTTGCGGGAGGCGGGGTGTAAGAAGCTATAGATTTATAGTTTCGCTAATACAATTCCAGGCGCATTACTGCTGAAACAGGTATATCACTTTCAAAGTGGTTTACCTGAGCCAGA
Organism: Phyllomedusa bahiana; assembly: GCA_025379985.1. Classification (NCBI taxonomy): domain Eukaryota; kingdom Metazoa; phylum Chordata; class Amphibia; order Anura; family Hylidae; genus Phyllomedusa; species Phyllomedusa bahiana. The sequence continues at coordinate 64,363 of JAODAL010001443.1, forward strand.
ATTGATGTTTATGCGCTAGAACGCGCCTGATTTATGACCCGCTGTAGGCACATTCTATACTAATACAATGCACATAAAAATTGGCGTCTTAATGCCAAAAATTATACATGTCGCCCCTGTTTCTCATCTTCTTTCATGGTTTTGCCTGAATTTTGGTACTCTCTTGCATGTACTGTATCTAGAGAAGAAACCGTTGCACATATTCCGTCAATGCATTTATTATAGGGATGCTGGCAACCTACTGTAGGATGTAACGATAGCCACAGCAGTTTTAGTGGGTCTCAGAAGTTGTCAGCACACTCAGAGTAGAGAACGTTGTACCTCTTTGTAGGACATATTAAAGGAATTTTCTTACTCAGCTGTTTTACTGACTCACGAGCTGCTTTTCACCCACTCTGTCTTCTCTGGCTGTGGGTTCTATAGCAGTGATTAGCATATCTATCTTATCTGCAAATAACTGAGCCCTTACACTGACAAGTGCAAGAGATGTTATCCCTTCAGTAAACACAAGGTACTTAAGCTGTGAGAACTGAAAACAATGGCTTTATCTGTAAACCGAAGCTAATCTTGTTAGTGATTATTAGTTTGCTCCAGAGCTCAGTATGTCCATGGGGTGATGTCCCTCTGTGCTCTAACTTCTCTGCTCTAAGCAGGTAACAGAGTTATTGTCAGAGAACCCTAGAAACCTGTGGGCTCTCAGTACACATAAAATGAGAGCCAGTCATATAGAGAACTGGGAGATGACTGCACTTGTACAACTCTCCCCATTTATGTCTATGGGAATTACGAATATATCCAACCACAGTTACTTGGCTATATTTGGAACTGCCTAGAACAAAACAGGAAGAACTGTGGAAGCGTTGCCCTGTCCACGCTTTTTGAGGTTATCTATGAGCTGGCCCTTAGAAGGGATTTCATTAGATGATAAAATCGCTTTGAATGGGATTTTTATCACACTTACCTTGTGTTTGATGTTTGATATTATGCCCTTTAATATTTATATCTAGTATACAATAAATTGTGAACAGTTTCCATATGGATGCATAGTGAGGACGCAGGGGCAAGGGTCGGAGTGCTTTACAAAGAGAGTCTAACAGCCATGAAACATTCTCAATAACTTATCCTAAACCTTTCAGAAGTAGTTATATCAATATGTTGTATATAGTTTATTTTAGTATGTATATTGTATGCATTTGGTGAGTATTGCAACCTACTGTATTTTTTAGACTATAAAACACACTTTTTTCTATAAAAACGGGATAAAACTTTATTGCGAATGTACCTTTTAACCCCTTACTGAGATATGATGTACATTTACCTCATAAAGTCAGTAAGAGTGTATGGAGCAGGCTAACTTTGTGGTTGGCTTGCTCCATACACAGCAGGTAACAGCTGTTAGTTATAACTAGCAACTGCCACTGGCAGACAGGATCAAAGATAATTCTGAACCTGACATCTAAGTGGTTAAAAAACAGCGCTATGCACTGTTCCATTGCCAGATCACCCCTCTCCACCTCCCCACCACCCCCTGACGAGATCATGATATGATGACCAGTTATTATGGAAGCTTCCATGGCTGTCATCTTACTACTCTTATTACACACTGCCATGTGCAGAGTGTAAAAGGAGAGACATTATTCTACATTGCTCTGGAATATATTACTATAGGAGAATAGGGTACAAGTGATTGCACCCTATAGTGGTTAGGTACATTTGGGCAACTGAAAGTATAGAAAAAAGTTTTTAAAATACAAAAAATGTAAAAGTATTAAAAATATATATATATAAAATAAATATATATTTCCACCTATGACTAATATGCATCTCACGGCTCAAATGTCCTATATTTTGAATATACATGGTATTTACAGTTTTCTTGAACTAGCTTATTTTTTGACACTTTTCTGCATGTCTGAATTACATATGACCAAGAGAGTACAATTATTATTATTATTATTATTATATAGAAATATACTGCATATTCAACAGAAATATATAGGCGATAGACACATTAGGTTTTGCATCCTCCTGTACTTCAATGATTCAATTATTATACCAATAAATGTTTACATTAAGACACACAGGAGGATCTCCCAAATATATTTTATTAATTTATTAGAGAAAATACCAACAAATTTAAAATAGCACACATGGTTTGGTAGGGAACAGAGGTAGTCAGAAGAAAGGGGAAATATGAATATAGTGTCATTAATATAACAGAAAAATAAAAACAATTAAAGCTTTAGTAGAGTACGTAATAATATATAAAATATATATCAGAAAACAAATTGATAAAATAAATAATTGGTCAAAAAAAAGGGATAAAAAGATAAGGTAAACTGCTAGGGAGACATGTATGAAGGAAGGCGCTTCGAAGAGAATTATCGCATCTCGTTTTCAGTGTATAATGTTCATGAATGTATGAAAGTGTTTTTTGTGCGACTATAAATAGTGTCTCAAGTTCATTGTGTTTGGCGCATTACTAATAATGCGCCAAACATGTATAAGGCCTTTAGATCGGCTGGAAATAAAAGAAAAGGCATTAGAATAGCATGTCAGTGAATAGAAACTATGGTAGTGATCTGGCGCGATGAACTTTATACTCCATTTACAATTGCACAAAAACCACTTTAATACATTCTGGCGCATTATACACTGAAAACGAGACTCGACAATTCACTTTGAAGCGCCTTCCTTCATACATGTCTCCTCTTAGCATAAATAACTTATGTTGCTGTTACATTATTTTTAGCATGAGATAGTGAATCTATACCTGCTACTATAATTATGTGAAACTTTAAGTATATTGAACCATTAGAAAGTGTGTCATCTTGCAATCTGATCTAAGGTTACACGTCTTTGAGGTTAAATTCAAAGAGAACTCTGAACTATTCTCAATTAAGCTGAGCTATTCTCATTGATTGCAATAATGGGATGTATATCTACTACTTTACAAGTCTGTTTCCCATTAGCACCACTATTTTGTCTTTAGTGCATTGATTGATGCTGTAATGTTTCTATGTTGTTTAATTCTATTCTATGTTGTTAAAGGTTTATAATATTTTAGGTAAAATAATATATTCATGGTGTGTTAAATATCATAGGGCAGATTTAGTGAGGCCAAAGTGCCAGAATTCTGGCTTGTAAAAAAAAAAGCAAAAAAAAAAAAAGGCTGTGCCATATTTATTATCTATTCCTAACACATAGAGTGGAAACATATTAAGAGTGGCAGAAATTACTACTCATCTATCGTTAAGGGCACAGAAGAGTTAAAGAAAAGCATTTTAAAGGGATTCTATGAGATAAGATCAACATGCCCATACCTATTCCTGTAGCAGTGTCACTCTTGTTCATGGGCTGTGTTTGGAACTGTAGCTCAGCCACACCGAAACAAATGGGCCTCAGCTGCTGCTCTAATCAGAACCCAATACAAATACCACTTGCAAGAGATGGACTGGGAAGTTAAGTTGTTTTGGTACTGTCAGAGTAATAAGTTATTATACTTATTACTCCCAGAAGGGTCACATCTTTGGGTGTCACCAGCTGGCTACCGCTGGAGAGCAATGATGAGTCACAGGTTGAGATTCAAAATCACTCTGGGAGCAAAACCCCCCCAGGTCTTTATTTTATAGACAAATTGTTACATGATATCAAAGAGTTAAATGACAAGCCCACCCTAACCTATTGTAATACAGTAACTAATCTAAATATATGAATATGGGCGTGAATAATCATTGGTATACATTAATATTCATACTTCTTACTGGGCCGTGTCCAAGATTAATTAAACTTCAAACAAAATACATAAATCCTTTATATGTGTCAAACTAAGAAAAACATGCAATTATTCTGCAGGTGCCCAAATGATATCAAGATCATTTCAGCTCAGCTTCCAATTATAATTGGACATCATAAGTGGACATCTGCATTTATTTCAAAACATTACATGAGAACAAGAACTTTTCCCACTAGTGTGTGTCCTTGGCACCTTGGCAGTTACAGAGCAATCCAAAGCTAAGTTTCAGTATGAAAACATATTTAGGATACTAACAAAGAAAGGACAGAGCAGAACAAAGAAATAAAGACAAAATGGAGTCTGTTCAGGCCTAGACAGCAGGGTTATATTTACTCTAACAGTACCTATACCACCTCCTAGAGGATTATAATTTCATCCATTTGAGTAAGTATTTGGACCACCTTCTCTCCCAGACACATGAACATAAATATCTTTTACATTTCTGGCACCATTGAAGCCAGAATCATCATTGGAGGTAACCTTAAAGGGTCATTTCTAACTTTAAACATTATTAGTCTATGCAAATCTAAAATCTTAATTAAAAACGCTAGTCCAGGCTCTCTCCATCCTCTTACATGGGAGTTTCCATTTAAATGAAAAGTAACAGCAGTGTATACACGGTCACTTCTCATGCACCTATCAGAGATCTATGGAATTTCATGTCGATATGCCATGAGTCTGAGATGAGATAAAAGTGAACCAATTTGTCACAATACAAATTTAATGCAGTATCATGAAATTATAGCAACATCCTCAATAGGTCACAATTCACATACCAAAAAATAGAATAGACAGCACTTCTAAACTGTGGTGGGTTATTTATTCCAATGGCCGCAACTTTTCCGCTCTGAACAGAGCCTTTCTCTGTTCAGAGCTAAAGTGTTGCTGCTGTTTTTTGTGCATCAATTTAGCCCTTGATTCTGGTCCAATAGGTCTACACTCTGTATCTTTTGTATAACAGGTGCTGCTGATAAAGGAAGTTTTTCTTTACAACTCACATACCAATCACTGAGTTTCTATGACAAATAGACTTAATGCCACATGTATGAAAACTGTTTAGGTCTAAAACACACTTTGTTACCCATAGCAACCAATCAGAGCTCCCCTTTCATTTCATATAGTGCTCTGGAAAAATAAGAGGGGCGCTCTGATTGGTCGCTTTGGGCAACAAAGTGAGTTATAGACCTGGACAGTTTTCATACATGTGGTCCAAAGTATCTATGACAAACATAAAATATGAAAATACTCCCAACTAAGTATTGCAAAATCAGGTTTTTTTTTTTTTTTTTTTTAAAGCTGGTGACATAAAAAAATTATATACCACAAATGCAAGCAAGACCTATATAAAAAAATGTGGAAAGGTAAATTTCCACTTAGTTGTCGAAAGGTAAGGGTAGACACATTTGTACACAGCATCAACCTGGCCCACCAGAGGACTAGAGGATCATTTGGTGGTTCCTAGTGTAAAGTGTGGGCAGGTACCAGTTGTCAGACATGCAGGTAAACCTGGATAGTGAATGTGTGTGGATGTTGGTATTTTAAGGTCTGCTGCTGGGAGGTGTAGTGCGCTGGTGAGGAAGTAACCACAGAGACTCTTCGGCCTGGGTTCCACAGGTTTTAGTCATGATTTTCCTGTATTTTGCAGAAAATAATTATAGTTCACAGTGCAAACAGTTCTTATTACCAGCTCATTACATACATCTATACATTTTTCTCACTCTCTTTCCTGATGCACTCCCCATTTGCACCTCTGAATCGCTGCCTCTCTGTAGTAGCCAAACAGGATCTTCCTTTTTACTCTTTCCCAACTGGTGCCACTCAAGAATAGTGGAGTCAACCCAGTGTGGTTAACCGAGGGTTGCATCACAGAAAAAAAGGTAGTGGGTGAGTGTTATGCCTGATAGTACTTGGCACCTGTGGAACCCTGCCTTATTGCATTGTGACTTCTCTGAATCCTATTGGAAATTGTTTTGTTTTCCCCAAAGTTCATAAGTAAGCCTCCCTTTTTGTGGGGATCTATTTACCTGGACTGCCCTTGATGGTCAGCTTACAGGCTTTGATTATCTTTCTCCCTTTTACTGGCGTTCTTTTTCTCTGCGCCACTACTATAGTGTGGATTATTTCCAAGAAGCATATGGTGTAATGCAGTCAATTCGAGGGGGTAAAGCGTGTAGAAAAATTAATTTTAGGAGGCACACTATGTAACATACTTGATTTCTTTCAAACAGGAAATGCTGCTGCTCAGCTGGAAAGAGTGGAGGCTACATACCAGACAGCACAGGGTAAACAATAATTAACACAAAAAAATCATGCAAAAAAAAAAAAAATTAAAAAGTGCTCAAAAGTCTAGTGCCTGAATTCTAAAATGGTTTTTAAAAAAATAGAATTTTGATTCCGCACTGACATTATTAATTTCAGGGGGAAATGTGTAATGAAATTTATTTTTAGGGATAAGTTTATATTAAAATGTATTTTTGTGGGTGCATTTTGTACGATAATTAAATTTGGAGGTGCATTGTGTTAGATAATTAATTTCAGGGGTACATTGTATATTATAGTTAATTTCAGTAAGTGCAGTGTGTAATATACTTAGGGCCACATGTATGAAATGGTCTATAAAAACCTATGGAGAAAAAAGTGAGTTTTAGACCAAAACCGTTTCATACATGTGGCCCTTAGTTCCAAAAGGTACAATGTGTAATATAATTAATTTCAGGGAGCACAGAGTGTGATATAATAAATTTCAAGGGAACAGTGTATATTTTAAGTCAAGCTGAAGCTGTGCACCAGTGCCCTGGAGCCTACAGCTATGCCTATATTATGAAACAATATAAGCTTGTTTTACTTCACAAATGGGATGGTCTTGCATTATTATATAAATGAATGATGGGCCCAAAGAAGGATTTCCTCTGGTGGGACCATGGTACTTTATTATATTATTTATTTGTATTTATTTTTTACACAAAGTTATAAGAACTATCCAAAAGTCTGTTCTTGTTGTCCACATCAATCAATCAACCACATCAATCATAAATCATTTTATGTTTTGCTTTTGACAGTTTTCATAAATCTACCCAAAAAATGTTTATAGAGAGAAAAAATACTTCCCCATCATGTGTGTAGACAGAATGAAGGTGAAAGTATCTGACTGCACTCCAAAGGTTGTTAAGTGTGGTATGAATAAATGCGGTCTGTGTAGATATATAATCAAGACTACTACTTTACTTCAGTTACTACTTCTGTCAGAAATCCTATTAAATCCCATTTTACACTGCAACAGTATACATGTTGTGTGCTTACTGGAGTGTGAGGATTGTTTCTTGCAGTATGTCGGGTGCACAACCTGTAAATTAAGTCAGAACTGCAGAACATATTGCCAGCTCCTTTCAAAGTAATGACTTTAAAGCATGCGAGGAACCTCTAAACATTTCCAAGAGGTGTATTTGTTTTCAGGAGCCATAGTATATGCTTTCTTTATCAAGTGCATAAAGCATTGCAGCGTGCTACACAAAAACTATACAAGGTATCGGTCTATTACAGACTCTCGCGGAAAATAAAATGGCCCCCAACAAACACTTCTACAGCCATTCAGCCCCACAGGGGTCGAGATTGATGGTTTCCCTTTGATGAAGCCTAAGGAGACTCAACTTGCTCCTGGCTTCCACTGGGGCTGTCACCCAATTGTCGAACATGTAGCCTAAAGCTGGTTGCCTTCTCCATAAAGAGAGTTGATTATTGCAGGTGTTAAAAATCTAGTGACCACACACACACTGCTCTAGACCTCAGGAGGACGTCCCATACAGGCATTACACCCTAATAAATCCAAAATACAAAACTATAAATCATATATAGGTGAGTGCTGTGAAATTTAGCCCAGACATTTCCAGTAAATACGGACATAAAATACAAGTACCCTCCAGTTTCCAGTCTTAGGATTAATCAGCCCAAAAGGGGAAGGAATGGGACAAGAATGTTACTGAGTAGGAAAACCTTCTAGATCAGTCACAATTTCATTAGGTTCAAATTATAGGTCTGACTTTACATATATTTTATTGAAGTCTGTGCCTGTACCCTGCTCTGTATTAATTTATTGTTACTTATACAGTCACACTGCTAATTGTGTTTTTTTCCAATTTGTTTGTAATATGTTGGTGATCATGCTCACTTCACTAATTTATATCGCCTTATTAGTTTTAAGTGTGTCATACTGATTACTAGCTGCGATTAGGAACTCTTCTGCTTATGTGAATTTTTTTGGGCATCTGCACACTGATATTATTTCAGCCTGAAGTCTGTCTGTATACAACTTGAAGGGGTGGTCTTGTGAAAAAAAAAATTCTGAAAAATATCTTTTCTAAAGTAAGGCAATTTTTTAATGTAATTTCATAAAATTTTCTGTGGCCTTTTAGCAGTTCTACATCAGCAGTTTGCGAATAGGATACTCAGTAGTTTTGTATGTCTGGACACACAGGAAACTCTGTGTTGAACTGAGGGGATCATTGGGACCAAAAGGAGATGAGTAATTCCTAAATTTAAACATTATTTAGCAGTTTTATCCAAATCTTAATTAAAACGCTAGTCCAGGCTCTCTCCATCCTCTTACATGGGAATTTCTCTATAATGCACAGAGGAGTAAGAAGGGATTCATTCTTGACATGCAGCTATCAGAGATCTATGGCATTTCATGTCAATATGCCAAAAAAGTCTGAGATGAGATAAAAGTGAACCAATTTATCACAATACAAATTTAATACAGTATCATAAAAAAGGTTAGCAACATCCCCAATAGGCCACAATGCACGTACCGAAAAATACCAAAAGGAGTTTAGCTTTTTCAGGGAAGCCTTTAAAGTCACACTGCTTTGGTCCTGCCTTCCAAGGCTTTTAACATGAGTAAGAAACCAGGAGGTGTGTACTAAGACTGGTAGTGAGAAAGATCAACAGAACAAAGCATAGGAACCTGTAGTTTGACAGACAAAGGGAAACAACTTTCAAACAGAATTTGCTGCTGTTTTGCTGCAGAGATAGGAGAGTATAAACTAAACAGGAAAAGCACAAATTAGCTTAAAAAAAACCTCACAGAAAGATGAAAAAAAGCTCAGAGTTTATACTGGTTCACTAGACAACCCTACCGGACAATCCATTCATCCCTAGAAGCCTACTTAAATAAATTGACATAACTGGAGATTAATTTTATCCTTACTGCCATCCTGGTGGTCTGCAATATTTCATCCTACCAAAAATACTTGTTCATTAAAATATCAAGAAGATATTTCAGTAAAAATTATTTTTGTTCCACACATAACATAATAGATTTATACCTGCAAAAAATCTTATGTATAAACCCAAATCTATCAATTTTTCACTCTTTGTTTCGTTGCAGCCATTTGGTAAGATCAAAAAAGTTAATATTTGTGCTCAATAATGTACACTCTGCATCCTATCTTGTAAGGGAAAACCCAGAAATGTAGACATTTTTGGAAATTTATTTAAGAAGAAAAGCTGACATATCACTTAGTAATAAGTATTCAGACCCTTTGCTGTGACACTCATATTTAACTCACATGCTGTCCATTTCCCTCCTTCAGATGGTTCTACTCCTTCATTGGAGTCCAGTTGTATTTATTTAAACTGATTGGACATGATTAGGAAAGGCACACACCTGTCTATGTAAGACCTCACAGCTCACAGTGCATGTCAGAGCACATGATAATCATGAGGACTAAGGAACTGCCCAAGGAGCTCCATGACAGAATTGTGGCAAGGCACAGATCTGGCCAAGGTTACAAAGGAATTTCTGCAGCACTCAAGGTTACTAAGAGCATAGTGGCCTCCATAATCCTTAAATGGAGGAAGTTTGGAATAAGTTTGGGATAACTCTTCTTCGACCTGGCCATCCATCCAAACTAAGCAATCGTGGGAGAAGAGCCTTGGTGGGAGAGGTAAATAAGAAGCCCCGGGATCACTGTGGCTGAGCTCCAGAGATGCAGTAGAGAGATGGGAGAGTCAACTATCACTCGAGCCCTCCACCAGTTGGGGCTTTAAAGCAGAGTGTGCCAACGAAAGCCTCTCCTCAGTATAAGACATATGAAAGCCTGCATACAGTTTGCAAAAAAACAAATGAAGGACTCCCAGACTATGAGAAATGAGATTCTCTGGTCTGATGAGATGAAGATTTAACTTTTTGGTGTTAATTCTAGTGGTATGTGTGGAGAAAACAAGGCACTGCTAATCACCTGCCCAATACAATCCCAACAGTGAAACATGGTGGTAGCAGCATCATGCTATAGGGGTGTTTTTCAGCTACAGGGACAGAATGACTGGTTGCAATTGAAGGAAAGATGAATGCGGCCAAGTACAGAGATATCCTGGATGAAAACCTCTTCCAGCATGCTCTGGACCTCAGACTGGGCTGAAGATTCATCTTCCAACAAGACAATGACCCTAAGCACACAGCTAAAATAACAAAACAGTGGCTGCAGAACAACTCTGTGACCATTCTTGACTGGCCCAGCCAGAGCCCTGACCTAAACCCAATTGAGCATCTCTGGAGAGACTTGAAAATGGCTGTCCACCAACGTTCACCATGCAACCTGAGGGAACTGGAGAGAATCTGCAAGGAAGAATGACAGATGATCCCCAAATCTAGGTTGCAAAACTTGTTGCATCATTCCCAAGAAGACACATAGCTGTAATAGCTCAAAAGGGTCTGAATATTTAAGACCATGTGATATTTAAGTTTTTATTGTTTAATACATTTGCAAAAATATCTACATTTGTTTTTTTTTTTCTTTCAAGATGGGGGGAGGGTGCAGAGTGCACATTAATGAGCAACGAGCAAATGAACTTTTTTAATCTTACCAAATAGCTGCAATGAAACAAAGAGTGAAAAATGTAAAGGGGTCTGAATACTTTCCGTACCCACTGTAGGATTTACTATTGTATATAAAGGTTTACATCAGCTCTATAACATGATAGATCAGATTGCAATATTTCTAGTCTCCATGCAAACCTACTAAATACATTTTTTCTTAATGTATTTCTGACGAAAGAGGTCTCCTGTGAAGTAGCAGTTCAATATTTTACTCTTCAAATTTACTCCAAGGTTCAATGATGGGTCTGCTTTTATTAAAATTATTTATTTATGATATAGACATAAAATGGTAGCGCTCTTTCTATTTCTGCAGTTACCAAACTATGTAGTACTGTAGAGTTCAATCTATGACTGAAGTTCATAAATTGTAAGCAGACTTGGAAACACTAGCAAATGAGGCTTGATGTGGAACTAAAATGTATGCATCTAGGTTCTTATAACCTGTATGTATGATATGTCCTATGGGAGAAAAACTGTGAGAGTCATTTGTTGAGAATGATTTGGAGAAAGTTGTAGATCATGCGCTACAAAACAACATGCAATTTTAGTCAGGCCAAAAGGATATTGTCATGCATTAAACGAGGCATGGTTTCTTTGGTCAGGAACATACATAATTTTACTATTTCACAAAGTATTGGTGTGGCATCATTGGTAATATGCGGTTAGAAAAGGGACCAAGGAACCTAACAAAACTGATAAGGGACATGGGGCATCCTAGGTATGAGGAAAAGTTACAAGATGGTAGTCAGTCTTGAGAAAATACTTCTGAAGGGGAACATGTTTAATTTGCATAAGTATATAAATGCTCCATTCAAAAATTATGGCGAAAAGTTCTTTCATATAAAACAGACTAGGAGGAGCCCCTTCTGTTTATAAAAAATGTTCAGTCTCCAGAGGCAACCAAACTTCTTTAGCAATGTAAATGTGAATTTGTGGAAAAGCTGTCTTAGGAGTTTGTCAAAGCTGAAACTGTTAGGCATGTCCCCACTGCACGGGCTCTCCGCCCGGCGGTTTTGCCGCCGGCGGTCCGGCGGCAAAACATTGAACATGTTCATTCTTCCGTCCGGTTTCCGGATGGAATATGAACAACTCAATGGAAGGGCTGTTCTCCGCTCAGCACGGAGAAAAGCCGCCCACCCCCCCCCCACCCCCCCGCGGCCGTGGGGACGGCCGTAAAACCGGAAAAATATTTGTCCACTGTCGTGGGAACATGCCCTTAAGGGCTGCAAGAAAGGCTTAGGTGATGATAATTAGAGATGGGCGAATTGATTCTAACGAAGTGAACTTCGTGTAGAATTTCAGGAAATCTTTGGTTCTGAGCGAAGTCGAAGTTTGGGGTACTTCGCGGGAACGAAGCGTGCTGTTGATTGATAAAATGGCTGCGAGCACATGGCGTTACATGGGGCAAAGAACTCTGGGAGGAAGAAGGGCATAGCCTGCATGACATGTGCAGAGATGAAGCCAATCAGAGACAGTCGGGATTCTATGACGTCACCACACTATATAAGTCCGGGCGCGACGCTGGGAGCTCATACCGCTCTCACTGTACTGAGTAGGGAAGGTGCTGCCGCGGCTGCTTATGATAGCTGATACTAAAGAACTCATTTTTATACAGCGATTTTTGGGGGGGTGTCACAGCTTGTCTCAGAGACTGCTTCTCTTACGTTCTAATTCTGATTTTGTGGGGTCCAGTGTGCGTCCAATGCAGCCGCATATACATTTTAATGCTATCTGCTCACAGCACATTGACTATCCAAGGGTTATCTAAGCCTGTTCCTGTTGTATTCATTTAAGGAAACAGCGTTTTTACAATCCAAATACCACTTCATTTTTGGTTGCTCATTTCTTTTGCACAATTTACATTCAGGGGTTAATTAAGCATTGTTCTGCTGTTGTGGTCACTAAAAGAAACGTTCTTTTTCACCGCCAAAAATACATTTTACCTGTAGCATAATTCATAAACGAAGGTTAATTAATTACAAGTTTTTTTGGTGTTGTGTACCGTAAAATACACGCCATTTTAACACGCTACAAAGCTGGTAATTTTTGGTTGCTCATTTCTTTTGCGCAATTTAGATCCAGGGGTTAATTAAGCGTTGTTCTGCTGTTGTGGTCACTAAAAGAAACGTTCTTTTTCACCGCCAAAGAAGCAAATTTGCCTGTAGCATAAATCATAACTGAAGGTTAATTTAGCCTGTCTGTGCTTTTATATTCAGTAAAATACACAGTGTTTTTAAACGGCACATACAAGTACATTTTTCCTGGCCATTTGTGGAGCGCAATTTATATCCAAGGGTTGCCCAAGCTTGTTACTGGGTTCATTTGGAGTCAAATACAGGGTGTGTATTTATCATATACAGATATCTTCATCAAACAGTATCTGTACATTTTAGAACAAACCGTATGTCAGACAGAGAGGTGGCAGGCTCTTCACCTGTGAGTGGCAGTGGCACAAACATTCCTGGAGCAGGCCCAGGTCGCAGCATAACCAGGGGGGCGACGCAGCAGGGGTTCACTCGGTGAGGCCACAACTGGGCCCCTGTCATCTACGGCCGGTGTGTTGACCAGCAACTCCAGGGTTCTTTGATTGGTTGACTAGGTCATCCACTTCCTCCCAGATTACATCTGACAACCCAGCCAAGAGTCGGTGGGATCGTCAGACACAACCCTTAGTTGGCATGGCCCGGGAGCGGGTCAGCGGCCCTCACCTGTCCTCAACCCGCCTCTGTCCCATCCGGTTCCCTCAGCCAGAGATCTACTATGTGGTCTGGGCTCAGCGCCACTATATAGCGAGGATGAACAATTTGTGGAGGGCAGTCAGCAGCTACTTGGCAGCGAAGAAATGGGGCCAATATCCCCTGCTTCTTGCAGTAGGCGGCAAAGTATAGATGTTGAGAGTGGCATGGGAAGTCATGTTGTGAGGGGTCAGCCTCTGCATACCAAGACCGGTGATGAGGACAGCAGTGACGATGAAACACAAATAGATGATGATGTAGCCGACCGCACTTGGGAGCCGGGTGAGGCAAGGGCTTCATCATCGTCAGGAGAAGAGGGCGTCAGCTTGTGCGCCAGGCAGCGGCGCAGCCAGCAAGTGGGTTGTGTGGCCATGAGTCAGCAGGGTAGCAGCAGTGTGAGGTTGGGAGCCAAGCGGCCACGGGGTAAAAAACCCCATTCGCAGGTCCAAGAAAGTAGTGGAACAGGGGCTCAGCGAGGCACGGTGGTAGTAGTCACTCAGTGCGGAGCATTGGCGGTAAAATCAGCTACTCGGCGGTGTGGCATTTCTTTGTAAGACACCGGAGGAGCCGAATATGGGTATGTGTAGAATTTGTGGGCAGAAAGTGAGGCGTGGCCAGGGAGCTATAAAGTTGGCACCACGGCCCTGCGTCAACACATGCAGCGTCACCATCCGGTAGCCTGGGAGAAATGTGGCTCAGATGTGGTGGTCCATCCTGCTGCCACAACAACAGCAGCAGCAGCACACAGCGGCACGCATGCCATTGCAGCCAGTCAAGGCTCCACCACCTCTGCAAAAGGGAGCTGTTTCTCTTTGCCATCATCTCCCGGTCCAGATGCACCTGCTCCTCGCTACTCATGGCGTCAGCAGTCGTTCAGCGAGGCGATTGCAAAGAGACAACAGTATGCGTCCAACCATCCTAAGGTGCAAAAGCTGACCGTGCTCCTGTCCAAGTTGTTGGTACTGCAGTCCCTCCCTTTCCAAATGGTGGACTCTGCACCGTTCAGAGAACTAATGGCTTGTGCCGAGCCGAGATGGAGAGTTCCAAGCCGTAATTTCTTTTCCAAAAAGGCAGTACCAGCACTTCATAAATATGTAGAACAGAAGGTGTGCCAGCTTTGAGCTAATCGGTTTGTTCCAAGGTGCACGGCAGCACGGACGTCTGGTGATGTAACTACGGTCAGGGCCTGTACATGTCCTTTACGGCCCACTGGGTCAATGTGCTTTCTGCCCAGCCACACCAACAACTTGGACAGGAAACGCCGCTTTCTCCTCCACGTTGTCAAACTGCGACTCCTGCGCCAATGTCCGCCTCCTCCTCCGACACCACCACCATCATCTCAGATTCTACACATACCACATGTGTAGGGCACAGCGGTGTCACGCAGTTCTACACCTGGCTTGCCTCGAAGAACGAAGTCACACAGGGGAGGAACTGCTCCGCGTCATGCAGCGAGAAATCGATGTGTGGCTTTCTCCGCCCAACTGCAAATCGGAACCATGGGGACAGACACTGGTAGGAACCTGGTGTCTGCGCAGCACCGAGGAGGGATGTCCCATGCGCCCTGCATGGCGCACGTGTTCACTCTGGTTGTGAAAAGGTTCCTGAAATCATCCAATGATCTTCAGACGATTCTGAAAATGGCCAGGAAACTGTGCATGCACTTCATCCATTCCTACAAAGCCAGGAACACCCTCCTCGAGTTGCAGCGGCAGAACGGCCTCCCCCAACACACTCTGATATGCGATGTTTCCACCCGTTGGAATTCCAGCCTGCACATGTTGGACCGACTGTATGAGCAGAAAAAGGTCATTAATGATTATTTGATGATCCAGGCGGACAGGAGTACTCCCCTGTGTAACTTTGATGTCAGCCAGTGGCAGCTCATGCGTGATACCTGCCGTTTGTTGAGGCCATTCGAGGAGGCGACGTTATTTGTCAGTCGCCAGGACTACGGGATGAATAACATCATTCCACTGCTTCATGTCCTGGAACAGATGCTGAAAAATCTGTCTGGACAGGGGAATGGAGACGTGGCGACTACATCTCGCGGCCACATGAGTCCGGTGAGGACTCAAATGGAGGAGGAGGAGGACATTGGAGCAGAAGCATTGTCTGGTGAAATGAGTGGATTTTCTACCCAGGTGATAAGAGAGGAGGAGCAGGAGCAGCTGGAGGAGGTAGATGGAGATGAAGAAGACGAGGCAGATGATGCGCAAGCACCGTGGCAGTATACAGTGGAGATGGAGGCAGGGAGCCCCTCGGTGTCCCTTGTGCAGATGGCCCGCAGCATGCTGATTTGCCTGGCTAGTGACAGCCGAATAGTCAGCATCCGGCAGAGGGATGACTTCTGGCTCTCCACCCTATTGGACCCTCGCTACCGGTCCAAAATGGGAGCCTTTTTCCCAGCTATTGAGAGGGAGGACAAACTCAAATACTATAGGGAAATCCTCCGTAGTCAGTTGGCCGCTGCCTATGTGCGGCATCGTCCCTCCTCTGACAGGTCTGACCAGGGGGTTCTTCAGCGCTCACGTACTACTGCCGTGGCTGCTGGGGGAAGGTGTGGGGTAGGAGCAGTACCAGCTCCATCAGCAGCAACTTGGAGTCACTGATGAGCAGCAACCTTCACCCGCCTAGAGAGGAGGGCAGTCGCCAGCAGCAGCAGCAGGACCTGGAGCAGACCCTGAACCAACTTGCCGAGTTTGCAGTGGAGAAGCTGTCCGGCCCGGCCAGTAGTGTGGCATCAGAGTGGGTGTTCAGTGTGGCGGGGGCCATCATTACCCCAAGGAGATCCCGCTTGTCCACGGGAAATGTGGAATGACTGACCTTTGTCAAGATTAATCAGGCGTGGATCGGCCAGGATTTCCACACACCAATGCCTTAGGCGTCAGACTACATCAGCCATGACGCCTCACCCAAACTGTGAGAAATGAGTCTGGGTTCAAACTACCTGCCTCAGCCACTATTCTGATGCCGCCACACATCTGCTGCCAGTTTCTCCATCTGCCACCAACCATCTTTACCAGGGACTGGTATTGCCATCCACCTCCACACTCTTGTCATTGTGCCACTCTATGACCTCATGCTGCTGCTGCTGTGGCTGCTGCCATGCCCTCCACACTGTGTCATTGTGCCACTCTGTGGCCTACTCCTGTTTTTGCCACCTCCAGAATGTAATTTTGCCACTGTCTGACCTCATGCTGCTGCTGTGGCTGCTGCCGTTACCTCCACACTCTGTCATGGTGCCACTGTCTGACCTCATGCTGCTGCTGTGGCTGCTGCCGTGACCTCCACACTCTGTCATGGTGCCACTGCCTGACCTCATGCTGCTGCTGCCGTCACCTCGACACTCTGTCACTGATGTTGCCAACTGAGCCCTCAGCTTGTTTTTTTCCAGCTTTCGCTGCCATGACTTTATCAGGCTTGAGTTTTTTGGTCAGTTTTGCCCACTTAAGTGCCCAGGGAATTTTATAGTGAAGCAATTCTAAGAGCGGCGGCAGTCATGTGCGTGTCATACTAAAACACAACATTGTATGAAGACCAAACCAAGCGCCCTCTGCATATTTAAGCATGGCACAATGTTCTACAGCACCCTGCAGGCTCTGTGCAGCCTGGAAAATTTAGCTGTTTTTTTAATGGTTTCATCCCGAATTTAATTTTCGGACCAAAACAAAATTTTCTTTTTCCATTTGAATGCCCTTTTGGTTTTAAAAACAAATTAAAATTTCCAAATAAGATGTCATTCAGAAAAGAAATCCTTTCATAAAACTAAAATTTCCATTTTGTAAGAATTAAAAGCACCCTTCTATATGTGTTAACATCCCCTACAAGTGTGTTTATTACGCCCTTATACAGTGACTCAAAAAAATGATAGCCCAAACCCTTTTTGGGAAAAATTTTTAAATTATATATTTTCTTGTGAAAACTCTGAAGATATGCCCATTTTTGATATAATTTTAAAGTAGTCAGGTACAGCAAATGCACCCAAAATTTTAAAAATTTGTGTGCCCAAAGGGGTTTGGGTTTGCCCAACTAAACAACAATCCCTTTTCCCCTGAATAATGAAACCAAAAAAAAGACGAACAGAAAAAAACACAATAGTGGGAAAAGGGTCAGCAGGAATTTGGTTTTTTAAAACCGGGAAAGGGAAAAAAACAGTAAAAAAGACAGTAAGGGGGGAAAAAAAGGGTAAAAGGGCAAGCAAAAAGTCAGCAACCCAAAAGGAGCTAGGGGGAAAACGAACAAGGGCGCTTTTGGGAAAGTCGAGGTATAAAAAAGCAAAAAACAGAACTTAGGGGGACCCAAAAAATGGGGAATTCGGGAAATTTAATCCAGTTGTGTTTGGGCCCGGGACCCCCAAAAAATCCGAACACGGGCCTTTATGGGTTTCAAAAACAGTTGCCCACTGACACCTGGTTTAATTAACCTGCGGCTCGGGGTGCAAGATCATCAGCAGAAAGACTTTGTGGGCAAGAAGCCTGTCAATCATAAAAAGGAAGAATCTGGCGGGGAAAAAGTGTTTCGGGCCCGGGAAAAAAAAACAAATTTCCAAAATCAGGGCCAAAAGTCCCTTTTTTCCCCCCCTTTTTCTTCCAGAAAAAAAATTTTTGGGGGAAAACCTGAGCAGACTTGGAATGACAAATATTTTAAAAAAGATCCCAAAAATCATTTTTTTTCCTCACTATTTTTTGGGACATGAAATCAGAATAAAATTTTTCCTTTTTTAGGTCAATTAAGGATAAAAAAAATTAAATTTTTTATTTATAGTGTTGAGCGAAAACATTAAACTATCGCAACGTTGTCAAATGGCCGATGAGGGGCCAATAACCAATAAATATTCGAGGGTTTCGATGTTTTGGTTTATCACCGATGCCCTTTTAAAAGTCTATGGGAGGGGGCAAAACCCATTAAATTCTTAAAACCCAAAAAAGGGCTGGAGAAACGGGAAATTTAAAAAATCCACAACATTTAAAAAGGGTTACGGGGTTTACATTTTTGGGCAACCCCACTTGGGTTTTTAAAAGCCACAGAAAAAAAAAAAACCAAACCATTCACAAACCCTTTTCTTGTACCAAAAGATAAACCCTTTTAAACCTGAAATCCCCCCAAACAAATTAAAAAGTCCAAAAAGGCAGTATTATTTAAAACCACCTTTTTTAGTTTAAAAGGGACTTTGGAATAAAACCTTTTTCCTTTGGAATGCAGCATTAGCCCCAAACCGGGCAAAAAAACCCCCCCGATTAAAAAGTCCCGGGAAAAAAAAAAGGAGTTTTTTTTTTCCACCAAATTTTTTATTTTTTAAAAATGGAAAATTGTTTAGACCCTGTCGGGGGGCCCGCAAAATGACCTTTTAAACCTCTTCCCCCCCAAAATTTAAAAAAATTGCCGGGAAAGGGAGTCTTTCAACCACTTTTTTAAATTTAAATTTGGACTTTGGGACTATATCTGTCCCCTGTCCCCGCAAAAATTGACCTTTTTAAAAAAACCCTGATTTAACCCACAGTTTAAAAAAAGTGCCGGAAATAGGGGGTCTTAAACCACCTTTTTTCATTGAACTGGACATTACTATCCCCGTCCGGGGCCACAGCATAAAAGCCCAAACCTGAAAGCCCCCAGATTAAAAAATGCCGGGGAAAAAAAGGGGGGTCTTTGAAAAAACCATTTTAGTTTCACTAAAACATAGACTACCCCCTGTTCTGGGCCACAGCTTTGGAGCCCCAAACCTGCATGAAGTCAGTTTAAAAAAAAAGTCCCGGGAAAAAAAAAAAAAGGTTTCCTTTAAAACCCCACCTTTTTAGTTTCACTGGACATAACAAACCCCTGCCCCTGGGCCCCGCATGTGCCCCAAACTTGCAGACCCAAAATTAAAAAGTCCGGGAAAAAAAGGAGTTTTTTTAACCACCATTTTAGTTAAACTGGGCTTTGCCCTTTTACCGTTAAGAAACCAAACCAAATACCATTAAACCTGTTGCCCCTTCAAAAAAAAAAGTTGGGGGAAAAAAAAAAGGGTCTTTCAACCACCTTTTTAGTTAAATTGGCCCAAATTTGACTATATCTGTCCTGACAGCAAAAGGGAACCATTAAACCTGCCCTGCCCACAGTTTAAAAAGTTCCGGAAATAGGGCCCCTTTGAAAACCTTTTTATTTAAAACTAAAATTGACTATATATGCCCTGTACCGAATTTTTGACCCTTTAAAAACCTGTCAAAACCCCCAAATTTAAAAGTGTCCGGGAAAAAAGGGAAGGCCCTTTTCAACCCCCAAATTTTCGTTTAAAGGACATTAAATTTTCCCTGTCCGGGCCACAGCAGAGCCCCCAAACCTATGACCCCAGATTAAAAAGTGCCAAAAAAAAGGGGGGTCTTTCAACCCCACCTTTTTTATTTTTTTCAATGGACATTGAATAACCTGCCCCCTGGGCTACAGATAGCCCCAAACCTGCATGCCCCCCTTTTAAAAAAAGTGCCGGAAAAAAGGGATTTTTTTCCCCCCCAAACCATTTTTAGTTGAACGGGAAACATTGACATACCTGTCTTGGACCGCAGTAAAAACCATTAAACCTGCCCTAAACCCCCAAATTTAAAAATTTGCCGGGGAAAAAAGGAGTTTTTTAAACCTTTCCCATTTTTTTGAACGGATTGATTATCTTTTCCCCCTTTTACCGCAGAATAACCTTTTTAAACCGCCCTGACCCACGGGATTTAAAAAAGTCCCGGGAAAAAAAAGGGGGTTTTTTTAAACCCACCAATTTTAGTTTCACTGGCCCATATACGGGCCCCTTGTCCGGGGTTTTAGCGTTTTGCCCCTTGTAGGGGTTTTGCGGACCCAATTACCCTTCATTTGGGGAAATACGGGTGGGTTAAGCTCCTTTTTTCCAACCCGGGGCCCCCTTTTTTTGGCATTTTTTTTCCCTTTTTTCCCAAAGGGTGCTGGGGGAAAAAAATTGTCTCTTTTTCTTTTTTCCCTCGTGGCCGTGCTCCATAACCCCCAGGTCCTCTTTTTTCCCTACTTCCGGTCAATTTTTCCTTCCCCTTCCCTTTGTAAAATTTCAGGGAATTTTTTTCCCAAAGCTATTTTTTTCAGGGCCAAAGTTTTTTGGGTATTTTAATTGGGGGGAAAAACACTTTTTTAAAATAGGAGGGAAAACCCCAAATGTCTTTTTTTCTTTTTTTTTAAAATTGTTTTAAATTTTTGGGTTGCCCTCAAAAAAAGGGGTTTTGATAGCAAAATTTTTAAAGATTTTGAAAAAAAAAAGCCCTTTTTGGCAATATGTGCCCCATTAACAATGCCCCTACTTATTCCTTTTCTGACAGAACCAAAAACCCTTGACCCAAAATCTTGAAAAATTGGGTGTAGAAAAAATATCTTTTAAAGAAACAATTTTTTTTTTTATTTTTGGGGACATTTTAGTAAAACTGCATGTCACAGCAAAATCCCCCAAAAATTCAAAGCATGACCCTTGAAGCCATTTTGGGGAAAAAATTGTAAAAATACAAATGTCTGTTAAAAAACAAAAAAAAAAATTTAATAGGACCTGGGGCAATATTGCTGCAAATTTTAAAGGGAGCATGACCCAAAAAAATTATAAAAATTAAAATTTTCAGCCACTGTTTAAAAAAATTTTGAGGGGGGAAATGCCACTTTTTGGAAAAAACCAAAATTTTTTTCCAAAGGACCTTTTATTATAGCTTTATTACAGCATCATGACCCCAAAAAAAATTAAAAATAAGAATTCTCACCACTAATTTAAAAATTTAAAGGGGAAAATGCCCCTTAAAAAAACCAATTTTGTTCCAAAGGACCATGATTTGGGGGTGGTCTACAGCAACATGGCCCCCAAAAAAATTATTTTTTTAAAAATGGTTTTTCTCACCCCCCTATTAAAAATTTTGATGGAGAAATGGGAACCCAAAATAAGCCACCCTTTTCGTTCCAAAGGTTAAAAGCAAAAATGCCCCCAAAAAACCCTTGCAATGGGCCGAAAAATTCTAAGTTAAAGTGGGTAAAATTTTGGAATTTTCGGTGTTTTCTTAAAGCCCTTTCTTCTTTTACAGTCTCCTAAAAGCCCAAAACCCGAAAATTGAAAAAGGGTTGGGGAAAAAAGGGAAAAAAAGTTTTCAGTAAAAATTTATCATTTTTAAAAAAAAATTTTCAAGGGGGAAATTTCTATTTGAAAAAGGGAAATTTGAAGTTTGACCCAGGGAACAAATCGGTGAAAATTGGAAAATTTTGGGGCCCCAAAAATTCAAGATCCAAGCCTGTTTTTAAAACTTGATGAAAGTCAAACGATCCCACATTATCTGTGGGAAAACCGGAAAGCGGGGTTTTTTTGAAACTCTTTCCCGCTGTGCTTTTAAAAACCGCTCAGATATACGCGGCTTTCTGGGCGGACAAACCCCCTTTTATGGCGTGGGAGTGAGCTCGGGCCCTTCGTCCATTTTGGGTACCCGAAGTCTATTTGGGGCCGGAAAAAAATTTTCCCAAAAAAATTGGGGGTTGGACGCAGAAAGTCCCCTGCACCATGATCTTTAAATGGGCTCTGTGTGTTGGATGTGTGCCCCATTTTTGATGGGGTTGGTGATGTTTGGTTTAAAAAAGAGGCCAGAGGTCCCCCCATTAGGCTTTGCCACCTTGCCGCTGCTGCTGCTGCCGCTTGGGGTGCCCTTTGGGACTCTACTATTTTTCCCGTTTGCTGGCGTTTTTTTCCACCGTGACATTTGGAAAAAAGGAAGCAGAAGCAAAAAGATTTTCTTCCCGTTTGATCCAAACACAAGGTCCCATTTCCTGCATTTTTCTCTCTTTTTGGGTGGGGGAAGGAAAAAAGGGTGAGTTTTGTTTTGGGACCCCCGGGGTCCAGGGGGGTGGCAAACCCCTTAATTTTTTTTTGGGGGTTTATTTTTTATGGCCTTTTAAAGAAAGGGTTTATGTTTGGAGGAAATGGAGCCCTCCCAAACAAATCATGGAGAAGATGGAGGGCCTTGATTTTCCCCAAGGGTCTGGGTTGAGGGGCACTAAACAAACTGATCTTCCTCATCTTCCTCCTTAAAACCCCCCCTTCGCCCAACCTCTTTTTCCCGGCCGGGACATTTGGAACATCGGGGTTTTCAAGGGGAAAACCCCCTCCCCCTCCTCCCCTTCCCCCCGACCTCCCGGCCCCCAGCTTTTAACACAGCCCTGAATTGCCTGGGATGATGGCACCCTGTGAGCGATTTTTGCCCCTTTTCATAGTCCTGGACCCCCCCAACCACTGCCTTTAAAGAAAACCGAATTTTAAAATTTGGGGAAAAAAAAACTGTCGGGCCTTGGGGGAATTTTGCGGAGGGGGAAAGGCTCCGTTCCCCCATTTTTGTGTCCGTCCCTCCTCCGTCGGGGGGGGGGGGGCGGGGGGGACCTGTTTTTTTCATGTGTCCAAACCCCACGTTCCAGAACTAAGAAACCCCCACAATGCTCATGCTGACAAGGGCAAATTTTCCGCCTGACCATTTTGGTGGCCTTTTTTCAAAATGGCAAAAGGGTGGTCCCCGAGCTCTTTTTACCTTTCCGCCCCTCTCTGTGGGGTCAACACCCCGAGGGGCGCACCCCTGGGTTGTCCCCCATTGGGGTTTACTTCGTTTCTGGGGTAATGGCAAATTTCGCTGCTGCCCACAATCGCTGGGCATGTGGAGGGGGGGAAAACCCCGCATTTGCCACATCAACAATTTTTGGGGCTGTTTGGGGGGGGAGGCCCAGCCCGACGCTGCAATGCCCGCCCCCGGGGGGACAAAGCAGGGTGCGGAAAAGGCGGGAAATGCGGGAAATTAAAACTTCGAAACCTTCCCCCAAGGGGGCAGTCCCCGGGCCCGTTTTTTGCTCTTTAGAAATTTTCGGATGACAAGGTTCATGATGTTTCCAGGGGAAGGGTTTTGCTCCCCCCTCGATCTTAAGGCGGGGCCCGCGATTTCGCTTTGTTATCCCCCCACCCCTTGCCCCGGGACAAGGTTCTTGGCAAACCCCGCCAGCGCTCCGGTCTCTTTCAAGAGAGCCTCCACAGCTCCTGACCTTTTTGTGGACGGCCCCCAAACAAATTAATTTTTAACACGGGCCCGATTTTTCTGGGCCCTGATCCCCACCCCCCCGAAGGGCCTTGGGCGAAAGACCCTGCACCCCCCTGCGGTTTTTTAAGAGCGTGGCCGAAACCCGAGAGCCACCGTCATGACCAGAGGGGCATCCACCCAGCTCACCCCCCAAGCGTACAAAAGATATAGCGGGCCTTTTCCGTGCCCAAATAGTCCCCGGGGTCGGGGTAAAAATGGACTTTTTCCGGGGCAAAAAGATGCAGGGCAACGCGCTTGGGAAATTTTAGAAAGACATGGGTGGCCAGGGCAGGGGCGGCTTTTCTGGCCCAAAGAAAACCTGGGTTGGCATCTGGGATTGGGGGCAGGCAAGGGCCTCCCTTTACCCTGGCGGGAAAACCCAAAAAGTGTCCACCAGACGGAAAGGCAACATTTTTCCCAAGGCCCAAAAACCTGGGAAAGCCGACATTCAGGCTTTTTGGGTTTGGGGGTGGTTTGGGGTTTAAAATGTTTTTTTCTGCTCCCAAAACCTGAAGACAGAAAAGGTTTGGTGCTAGACTGGCCGCTGTTTCGGGGGTGCAGGTTCCTAAAATGGCGGGGAAGGGGGAAGGGGTAGGATGGGTCTCTTTTTGGTGCTGGTGGTACTCGGGGCGCGGTGGAGGCCCGAAAACGGGGGGCCTTTACCCCCGACCCTTTACCCTGAGAGACATGGGGGAGCTGGGGAGGAAACCCCTTGGGGGGTGGCGGAGGAAAGGGGGAGGGGGGAGACAAGGGTGTGGGCAGTGGTTGGGGGCCCGGGTCGGGCTGGCCTTTTTTTTGGCCCCAAGGGGTTCCCTCCATTTTTAAAAAAGCTTTTGCTGGAAAGTGGGCTAGCTTTTTGGTGGGGGTTTAAAACCCCCTAAGGTTCTTTCCTCTACTTTTTTGCCTTTACGGCAAAGGCGGCATTGACCGATAAGCAGGGAGCGGGGGTTTTTCGCTGACCCCTGGCTTGGCCCGGGAAACATAAACAGCGGCTTCTGCGACCCGCCCTTTTTCCCTTTTTTGGGGTGGGGGCCCGTACTGCACCACCAACCCAGTCCCTTTCCTTTCCCCGTCCCCTGATGAAACGCTCGAAGCAAATTCTGCTTAAAAAAAACCAAGTTGGATCCGCAAAAGTTTGGGATCTTTATCCCTCAAAACGGTGACTTTGTCGTCCTGACATTCTGCAAAACCCCGGAAACTCGGGGGTACAAGCAAGAGGGACTGCAAGGGGTTGCCGAAACCCCCGGGGGGAAATTTTTTTCCAAATTTCCCGGCCCTTTCCCCCCTTTCCCCTATGGCATCAGTAACTGGGGGGTCAAAAGCAGAAGGGAAAAACCTCCTTTGGGCCCCTTGATCTTTTAACCCTTTCCTTTTTGACCCCCCAACCCATTTTGTCATCAAAGAGGTCTTCAGAAAATTAATTATCCTTTGTTGGGGTACACGAGGGGTTTACATTTGGGCTCTTCATGTTGGACGGTTTCTGAAGATGCTGATGACGACATTTGTGGCCCGGGCGGGAGCGGGGAGGTTAAAAACTGCTGGATTGGGGGAGGTTGCCCTTAGCCACTAAGGACAGATTGGCGACGGGTGTTATTACTGAATTCCCCAGGGGCCCCGACCCAGCGATTTACAGGCCTTACGGTCCTGCAAATGACGTTCCACTGGCTTTCGTGTTGTCGCCAAAACTGGAAGGAGCACCTTCTCTCTGTAAACCCCTACCTCCCAAACCTACCCCCCTCTTTGCTCGCTTACCACCCTGAATTTCGCTCCATGTTTAGAAAAAATTTAAAATTTTTAGAAGGTTTTTAAGAGTTTTGGAAAGTTCTTTTTAAAAAAACGGGAAATCACAGCTATTTTTCAAAAAACCCTCAATTCAAAACAAAATTGCTGGGGTTTTAAATTGAACTGCAAAAGGGGGCTCTAACAACAAAGCTGGCCTGAGCCAAAGTTGGGAAAAAAACACGTATCTGAAAAGTTTTACGGGGTTTAAAAAAAAGGTTTTTTTTTGGGACCCATTTAAATTTAAACCCGTGGTGATACAAAAATTCTGTAATTTAAATTTAACTACAAATAGACTCATGAACAAAAGCTTGACTGACCAAAAATGAAAAAAAAAAAAACCCTTTTTTAAATGGGATGGGATAATAAAAAGGATTTTTTGGCCACCAAACAATTTAAAATGTGGGATACTAAATTTCTTTATTCAAAATTAACTAAAAATTAAACTCTAAAGAACCAAAACTTTACTGACCAAAAGTGGAAAAAAAAACACCTGTCCCGAAAAGTTTTACGGGATTTAAAAAAAGGATTTTTTGGCACCTATCAAAAATTTACCTTGGGGAATACTAAATTGCTGGGATTTTTAATTTAAACTACAAAGTAGCTCTTTTGAACAAAGCTTTTACTGACCAAAATTTAAAAAAAAACACCTGTTTTGAAATGTATTGGGGGTAAAAAAAAAATTTTTTTGGCACCTATCAATTCAACCCGGGTTATACTAAATTGCTGTATTTTAAAATTTAACTTCAAATTTTGCTCAAAAAAAAAAAGCTTTACGGACCAAAAAGTGAAAAAAAACACCTTTTTGAAATGTACCGGGATAATAAAAGGTTTTTTTTGGCACCAAAACAATTCCACCTGTGGTGACTACAAAAATTTCTGTATTCAAAATTTTAAAAAACAAAGTAGCTCTATTTAACAAAACTTTTACTGCCCAAAAAATGAAAAAAAAAAACCCGCCCCGAAATGTATACGGGGTAATAAAAGGTATTTTTTGGCACCTAAAACAAAATTCCCCCCTGTGGTGACTTTTAAATTTCTTTATTCAAATTTAACTACCCCAAAATAAACTCTATGAAAAAAAGCTTGACTGACCCAAAAATGAAAAAAAAAAACCTGTTCTGAAATGTTTACGGGAAATTTAAAAAGGGAATTTTTTTTTACCTTTTTAATTCACCTTTGGGTGACTACTAAATTGCTGTATTCAAAATTTTAAATTCAAAGTTTGCTCTATGAACAAAGCTTACGACCAAAAAAATGAAAAAAAAAAACCTGCGAAATGGGAAAACGGGATAATTAAAAAAGGTTTTTTTTTTGGCACCTATTTAATTCACCTGTGGTTTACTACTAAAATTGCTTTTAATTTAAATTTAAACTACAAAATAGCTTTTTATGAACAAAGTTGACTGACCAAAAGTGGAAAAAAAAAAACCTGTCTGAAATTAAACCGGGAAAAAAAAGGTATTTTTTGGCCCTATCAATTCCCCCTGTGGTGATACAAAAATTTCTGTATTCAAAAATTTTAAATACAAAAAGGGGAGCTCTAAAGAACAAAACTTGACTGACCCAAAAAATTTAAAAAAAAAAAAAAAAACCTGTTCCCCGAAATGAAAAGGTATTAAAAGGTATTTTTGGGACCTTTTAATTTTACCTGTTTTGGGGACTACAAAATTTCTGTAAATTCCCCAAATTTAAATTTCAAGGTGCCTCAATGAAACCCAAAACGTGTGGCAAACCAAAATGAAAAAACACGTATCTGAAAAGTAAACGGATATTAAAAGGTACTTTTTTGGGACCTTTCAATTCACCTGTGGTTACTTTCAAAAAATTTCTGGGATTCAAATTTTAAAATTTCAAGGTGCCTTTAAAGAAACAAAGTGAAATTTGCCAAAGTGAAAAAACACGTACGGGAAAAGTTTTTTCGGGGTAATAAAAGGAAATTTTTTGGGAACCCAAAAAAACCCGTGCTGACTACAAAATTGGTGGATTTAATTTAACTGCAAGGTGGCCCATATCAACAAAGCTGGAATTGGGGAATGTTGAAAAAAGAACACCCATCGGAAAAGTATACTGATAATAAAAGTGGAGTTTTTAAAAAAACAAAAAGACCTGCAGTTTTCAAAAAAAATGTGTATCCCAATTTTAAAATTTTAATCTGCCCAAAATGCCAAAAAATTTCAATAGGAAAAAAATGTTAAATAATAAACCTTTTGCAGTGCAATGTCTTTCACTAAGTCTTGGTGAAACTTTTTCCGATTCCCCTTTTTAGAGCTTGCTGTGTTCGCCCGCGCCCCCCCCCCCCCCCT
The DNA here is from genome assembly GCA_025379985.1 of Phyllomedusa bahiana. NCBI lineage: Eukaryota > Metazoa > Chordata > Amphibia > Anura > Hylidae > Phyllomedusa > Phyllomedusa bahiana. Next base: position 91,926 of record JAODAL010001443.1, read on the forward strand.
TCCCCCCCTCCCCCCAGTTTACTTTACGTGGTATTGCTCCTTTTAAAATTCTCTCCCAAATACATAAAATTTCAAAAACTCTGATCCCAAATAAGTTGTAAGGATCAAAAGCTAACAGAAGAGCCCTTTTCTGGGGAAGAAATAAAATAATTTTGCGGGGCTGTTTGGAAACAGGCAGAGCGCAAAGTCCTCTGCTATGAGGGCGGACAGACCCCTGATCATGAACAGGAAGGGCTGTTCTATGTAAAACGAGGGGGATGTGGGTTTTTTTCCCGGCCCAAACGCAAAACCCTTTTCACATCCCAGTCATGAAAGTCGCAAAACCCCATCTCACCTGCTCAAATTTTGGGAAGCTGATTTGGAAAAGGAAGTCCTGAAAAAGGCGCGATAATTTAAAAGATTAGCACAATTTAAAACCAAATTATCGCCATGATTTTTAAAAAAATTTTTATCCCAAATAAAAACTGTGCCGATTTTTAACTTTGTCGATAAATTTTCGGCCAAAAACTAAAATTTTTTCCCCCCAAATTTCCCGAATAATGAGAGACAGGGAATTTTTAAGGTCTTTTTATTACTTTCTGTATAGTCAAAAGTTTACATACATTTCATTAGTATTTGGTGGCATTTCCCTTAAACTCTATGACTTGTGTCAAACATTTTGGATATCCTTCCACAAGCTTTGCACAATAGTTGGTAGGAACTTTGTCCCATTTCTCCTGACAGATCTAGTGTAACTGAGCCATGTTTGTAGGTTGCCTTGCTCGCACCTGCCTTTTCAGTTTTGCCCATAAATTTTCAATAGGATTGAGATCAGGGCTTTGTAATGGCCACTCCAAAACATTGACTTGGTTATCCTTAAGCTACTTTCTAACTTGTTTGGCAGTATGCTTCGGGTCATTGTCCATTTGGAAGACCCATTTCCGCCCGATCTTGTTTCCTCATTATGCCATCTATTTTGTGATGTGCTCCAGTCCCTCCTGCAGCAAAACAACTGCACAACATGATGCTGCCACCCCCATGTTTCACAGTTAGGATGGTGTTCTTAGGCTTCCGAGCTTCTCCCTTATTCCTCCAAACGTAACAATGGTCATTGTGATCAAACAGTTCAATTTTAGTTTAGTTTACAATGTAGGTTTTTGTTCCTGTATGCATTTGCAAACATTAATCTGTTTTTGTGTATGTTTCTTTTGGAGTAATTGATTCTTCCTGGCAGAGTGGCTTTTCAGCCCATGTTGATACAGTACTTGTTTCACTATAGATAATGACAAAATCTTACCAGCTTTTGTCAGCATCTTTACAAGGTCCTGTGTTGCTTGTGTTCTTGGGTTGATATATGCACCTGTTGGACAAAAGCACGTTCATCTATGAGACACAGAACCCATCTCTTTCTGTAGTGGTATGATGGCTGGACATTCCTATTTGTTTGTATTTGCATATAATTGTTTGTGCAGATGTATGAGGTTACAGGTTTGCGGACACCTAAAAGTGCTTAATAAACACTCCTAAAAAGACCCCACATTGGAAACTACACTCCTTAAGGAATATATCCAGAGATGTAGTGAGTATATCGACTCTACAGGTGTTTCACCAAATTTTTTTTAGCATTATGCTGTGAAAATGAAATATTTATTTTTTCCAACAATCTGTAATTTTAGCTGATAATATTTTATTTTTACAAGAAATCCTGAAAAAATAGCTCCCCAAAAATTTGTTCGGAAGTACCCTGTATGTGGGTATAAATTGCTGTTTGGGTTCATGGCAAAGGAGGGAGCACTATGTGGCTTTTGAACGCAAATTTTGGTGGGTTCCATGTTGCATTTACAAAGCCCCCAAAGCATGGATATTATCTAGGGTTGTACTGTGAACTGTGTGGTATAAATGACATGATAACTTTACTATGCAGGTTGGTACAATTACAATGATATACATTTAGAAAAATGATTTTATAGGTGCATGCTGGTGTGGCGGCAAAAAGTAATGCAAACACAACACAATATTAGCAGCACTCTACAAGCACTAAAGAACAGTCAAAAGGATCAGGATTTTTTTGGAAAAGTATTTCTGCTACTTTGGAATATATGACAATTTTGAGGTTCTTAGTGTACATTTTTGATCAAAACTGTAACAGCCCATCTGCCACGGCAAGACAACCCCAATATAGATGAGAAGCTACTCATTGACGTTACCACACAGGCTTTTTAATAAGCACATTATTACATTATACTTTATTTCTTCATTATTTCTTGTGTTTATGCTGAAAATCACCCTATTGTCTTTATTCATTATTCAGTCTTTCTTGTAAGTACACTGGTATTTATTTTAAGTTTAATTCAACCTGGAGAGGACCAAGGAGGCAAAATGAAACTGGTGAAGACTTTATAGTTTATTGTTAGCCACAATAATTACCACGAAAAAATGCAGCAAAATTTGTGTGTGGTTTAACATGATTTGCTGTGGTCCTGTGTGGTACATATTGTGCCTTAATAGAACTTCCCTGTGCAACTTCATTAAGCTGAAATAATAAATTAAAAAAATTATAAAAAATAATTTAAAAAAAACTGTTTCAGTTCGTGAGATTTATGTTGGAATGTTTTCACCAACAGTCAAGACAAAGCTTTCCTCTTTCACAGTAAATCCCATTTTTGGATGTCTTCTGTTTTAGATATTCCAGGAAATTGTATTTACCTTAAACTATTTATTTGTAGTCCTTTTACCTAAGTAGATAGATAGATAGATAGATAGATAGATAGATAGATAAATGGTCATAGAGAATAGAAATGATGGTTGATGGATAGAAAAAAGGAACTGAAGAATAAATACTCAATCTTGGAATAGTTCATTATTTTTGGATGTGCTGCTCTTTTCTGAATGTTTCTAGATAGATTGATAATTCTACATAGAAATAATATACAATTGAAAAAATACATAGACATTTTGTAAGATAGAGCAAGGCCAAAATCTGGTACAGGTATTTACTCACAGGACCTGATTACTCTTCCATGATATGTGATGTCCAATAAAGTGAAGTAGCTACTGTATCCAAGATTGTAATTGGTGCAGAATTATCGCCTGTCTCTGTCCTGCCTAACGGGCAAGGTAGTCACCCTGAAAAGAGTGCCTACACCATATGGAAGATAAGCCTGTAAAAGCCTAGATGATGTAGGACCAAGCTGGTATTCATAGTACATGATATAGCAAATTTATGACCATACAAAACTGGTCCTTCTCCAATAGATACATACAGTGGGTATGGAAAGTATTCAGACCCCTTTACATTTTTCACTCTTTCTTTCATTGCAGCCATTTGGTAAGATCCAAAATGTTTTATTTTTTTTGCTGATTAATGTATACTCTGCACCCCATCTTGAAAGAAAAAAAATAGAAATGTAGATATTTTTGCAAATTTATTAAGCAAGAAAAACTGAAATATCACATGTTCTTAAGTACTCAGACCCTTTGCTCAGTATTGAGTACAAGCACACTTTTGAGCCAGTACAGCCATGAGTCTTCTTGGAAATGATGCAACAAGTTTTTCACACCTGGATTTGGGGATCCTCTGCCATTCTTCCTTGCAGATCCTCTTCAGTTCCCACAGGTTGGATGGTAAACAGTCATTTTCAAGTCTTTCCAGAGATGCTCAATTGGGTTTAGGTCTGGGCTCTGGCTGGGCCAGTCAAGAATGGTCACATAGTTGTTCTGAAGCCACTGCTTTGTTATTTTAGCTGTGTACTTAAGGTCATTGTCTTGTTGGAAGAAGAACCTTCAGCCCAGTCTGAGTTCCAGGGCACTCTGGAAGAGGTTTTCACCCAGGATATCTCTGTACTTGGCCTCATTCATCTTTCCTTCATTTGCAGCCAGTTGTCCTGAACCTGCAGCTAAAAAAACACCCCTATAGCATGATGCTGCCACCACCATGTTTAATTGTTGGGATTGTATTGTGTAGGTGATGAGCAGTGCCTGGTTTTCGCCACACATACCGCTTAGAATTAACACCAAAAAGTTCAATCTTTGTCTCACCAGACCAGAGAATCTTATTTCTCATAGTCTGGGAGTCCTTCATGTGTTTTTTTGCAAAATGTATGCAGGCTTTCAGATGTCTTGCAATGAGGGGAGGCTTCCGTCGGCACACTCTGCCATAAAGCTCCAACTGGTGGAGGGCTGCAGTGATGTTGACTTTATGGAACTTTCTCCCATCTCCCTACTGCATCTCTGGAGCTCAGCCACAGTAACCTTGGTTTTTTTTTTTACCTTTCTCACCAAGGCTTCTTCCAGGATTGCTTAGTTTGGCTGGACAGCCAGGTCGAGGAAGAGTTGTGGTCATCCCAAACTTCTTCCATTTTAGGATTATGGAGGCCACTGTGCTCTTAGGAACCTTGAGTGCTGCAGAAGTTCTTTTGTAGCCTTGGCCAGATCTGTTCCTTGCCACAATTCTGTCTCTAAGCTCCTTGGGCAGTTCTTTAGACCTCATAATTCTCATGTGCTCTGACATGCAGTGTGAGCTGTAAGGTCTTATATAGACAGGTGTGTGCCTTTCCTCATGAAGTCCAATCAGTTTAATTAAACACAGCTGGACTCCAATAAAGGAGTAGAACCATCTCAAGAAGGATCAGGAGGAAATGGACAGCATGTGAGTTAAATATGAGTGTCACAGCAAAGGGTCTGAATACTTATGACTATGTGATATTTCAGTTTTTCTTGTTAAATAAATTTCCAAAAATGTCTACATTTCTGGGTTTTCCCTTACAAGATAGGGTGCAGAGTGTACATTATTGAGCACAAATATTAACTTTTTTGATCTTACCAAATGGCTGCAACGAAACAACCATGTGATATTTTAGTTTTTCTTGTTTGATAAATTTGCAAAAATATCTACATTTCTGTTTTTTTTTTCTTTTAAGATAGGGTGCAGAATGTACATTAATGAGTTGAAAAATGAACTTTTTGGAACTTACCAAATGCCAGCAATGTAAGAAAGAGTAAAAATGTAAAGTGGTCTGAATACTTTCCGTACCCACTGTACATAGATGCATAGATTTATAGTTATGTTGGTTATTATTCCTACTTTTTTTGCTGTGCAATTTATCTCCAAAAATAGAAAACAGATAAAACATGAAGATGAATTACAATGTCCCACTATAATGGTGACAGAGAGGCAGAACTTCTACAAATGTGCACACATAAACTATTTTGAGGCCTTTTACGCGAGGCTTCAGTACCATTAATATAGGATTTCATTTATTGGTAGTGTATACTTTCTATTTGTTTTTATTATTATTTTAGTTGCCTTTTCATTTAAAGAAAGTTCTAGAAAATTTTCGTAAAACTGCATCTCTATAGTATTAAAACATCAGTACTGCTGTTACTCTTAGGCGCTGTAGAAATGCAAATTAGATATAGTCATGGGCTTTCCAAGAAAATAGATGAATAACTATAAATGAAAAGAAGTATCTATATAACCAATTTGTAAAAATCCAATTATCAGATTTTTCTTTGAGGATAATCTAAACCCTTTACACATTGTTAGATTCCATTTTCTGATTTCTAAGGAAGAAGGAAAGTGCTACAGACTTTCATTTCTGATGTGCTGTAGGCTTCTAGTTCCAAACACATCAGTTAAATTTGATTTTCGATGTTCACTGATAATGTTGATGAAGCTGCTAACATCTTCAGTGCCTGTTACTTTAGGTCACTGAAATCAATAGACTCTTTAATTTCAAATGAGCAGCAAATTATAATGTGAAGTTTATTTGCTCTCTGCTCATTTATTTGGGCCTGTATCCTCAGGAGTCGGTGCCTACAGTCTACTAAACTGACTTTCTGGAAAGGCTCCAGCAAAGAAGCTAGCACAAGACTTTTAAAGATGTTAATATTGTATTACAGAGGCCCCATGTGACTTCAATGCATTTCACAAATTTTTGTCAATGTGCTCAGCACAATTGCAATGTATTAGGACCCAAAGAGCCAGCATTAATATATTGATTAAATAAGCTCCTGTGTTTATACCGTACTAAGCAATTAACCTTTATCTTATTAAGGTTTTATTATGTGACTCTACAAACATAACAATTAAAGGGTAATACTTTTCTGACACTGTTTATGTTCTCACGATATTTTCTTTAGCAAGTAAATATTTTTCACTAAACAAAATCTTATATTTGTTCTATTTCCTTTCTAAGATTATTTGGAAAGCCACCTTGCCTGAAATGCTGCAGCTTTAGCCCCAGGAACTTGGATATCAGAAATTAGAATACAGGCATTTTAAAGGGGTTTTCTTACGAGGCAGTTTCACAGAGCCACCAGCCGCCTTAGAATGACATATGTTGTGGACAGGTCTATAGCAGAGATTGACACATCAGTTCTGCTGTTCCTAGTTATTCCTGTTACTCTTTATAAATCTCTTGCACTCATGTCAATGTAGTAATCAGGCTGCAAAGCTGTAAATAGTGTTTACGTAGCTAAATGAGCTTTCAAAGTCTGTTGCTAGAGATAAGACTCTGCAGGAGGTGACTCACTATGGACAGAGTGAATGACTGACGGCAGCTTAGAGCAATGAGATATAGGAGAGAGCAGGAAGAGGTGGAGGAGAAAGATGTTCATAACCAGTAATTTGTGTGCTCTAAAAGAAGATAAAATCAACAAAGCAAAGTATTGAGAAAAAGTCTTCAGTTAACTACTTACATGTTAAAATCGTATAATTCTAGTGAGAAAACCCCTTTAAATAGTATTGATCAAATAGGTGTAAATCTGTTCTTAACCCCTTAATTTACACAGGACATATCCATACATCCTTGTGCTAGTAAGGTTCTATGTAGTGAGATTACTCTATAATCTTACCACAAATAAGGAATGTGCAAGCTGCTCATTACCTTCTTGTAATGGCAGGGGATGGAGCCAACTCCATTCCCTGCTGTTTGACCCTTAAGACACTGCTTGGATCGAGTCTAAATAAATCTAAAATGTTCCTGCACACCGTTTCTCACTGTGATCAAGTACCTTAGGAATACTAAAGGTTGAGGTTAAAAAAAGTTAATTTAAAGTTATTAAAAGTTCAAATCACCCCCATATTGCCTTTTTACAAATAAAAAAAATAATAAAAAAGTTAAACCTAATCAGTATCCTCACATCTGTAAAAAGTCTAATCTATTCAAATATAACATCATTTATCCCATATACTTAATACTGTAAAAGGAAAAAAAATTCAAACCCCCAATATTGCAGTTTTTGGGTCATTTCACGTCTCTTGAAAATTAAAATAAAAAGTAATCAAAAAGTTGCATCTATCCCAAAATGGTACCAATGAAAAGTACAGTACACTTGAGCCCGCAAAAAATGCATTATCACTTAAGTCCATAGGTGGAAGAACAAAAAGTTATTGGTCACAGAAAATTGCGCTGCAGCACAAATTTAAAAAATAGAAAATGTTTTGTTTTTTTTACGATACTAAAACATAAAATCCCTACATATTTGAAATTGCTGGAGTCATATCAACTTGCAGAATAAACACAATACATAATTTCCACTAAAGCCTAAACCCCATAAAACAAAAACCTTGCAAACATGGTGCATATACGTTTTGTTCATTAGAGCCATATTATTATGACCAACTGTCAGGAAGGAATTAATAGTATACCTAGCGATAACCATAGCTATATCCCTAACCTTAAACTGTAGTTAGGGTTTTTATGGTTTTTAGGAGTTAAGTTACCTTTCAGCATTGCTCCTAGTTCCACGTTGCTCTTGGTATGGTTTCAATTCTGGTGCAATGTCCGACATAACTGACATCATTTCTAGTTTCTCTATATCACCCCCATGTTGTGGGAATCAAAAATGACGTTAAACATGGCCTGCAATATACTGTAGCTCAATAGACTGAACTTGATGAACATCTGTTTTTTTTCGACTTTACAAACTACATTACTAGGTTACTACTATGTTACTATGATATCCCATATAATTTCTGGTTTCATAGCATTTGGGTAATGAAGGAAAGCCGGAGGTGGAGTAAGGTTTGATGTGGGACTTCGGATGTCACTTCTGTTTTTATTAATATTTGGTCACACCAGAAGTGACCAAAGCTAGGAGCAATGTGAAACTTGAAGCAATGCTGAAAGGTAAGCTTACCCACAAAACACCTTAAAAACCCAAACACTAATGATAATTTTGAGTAAATTCAAATTTTTTTTCATGATTTTGGCTTAAATTTGGGTTAAATTTAACATCCAACACACCCCTTTATTAATGACATGCTTGGCGAACATGTAGCCATGTGCACTGTAGTGGCTTAAAGCTAACAGAGGTATAAAGGTATGTTCAGACAGAGTTTTTCATTGGTATTCTGATGTAGACTCTGCATCAAAATCTTTTTAAAACTGTGTGAGATCTCCATTCCAATGGTTCCAATGTGCTCTCACATTAAACTATGGCGAATCCATGGGGCTAATCCATGTAAACAACAGCATCAAAATCCACCACCGAGTTGAAATCTACAGCGGAGATATGACGGGATTACCTCTTACTTCTGCCCTGGATTCTGCTCTAAATTTTACCGATGGAAAAATTTGTCATGTGAATATAACCTTAGGCTATTGTAGTATAATGAATTAATAAAAAAGTTTGTTGCCAATAGTGCAATAGGTCATTTTCACATACCATTTTCCCATCACTCTTCAACCTGTAAAATATGGCATAATTATCAATCTTTTTTATAAAATTGGCCCTGTTCAGCTCAACACTAGTTCAGATGAACTTGGGAAAAAATTCTGGTTTGGGGAAACCCAAATTTATTACGCTAAACCTAATACTATGTTAGGATAAGGATTACAGTTTTGTATGTGCTTTAACATGTGAAGTTAAAATTCTGCGGGCCAACATCACTAATGATCATCATAACATATGTCTAAGCTATGAGGACGCCTGATGCCTGAAATGCGTAAGTGGTATTTTTGCACGTTGTCTTCTTCTGTTGATTTATGGATTATGAATAAAAGTATCAGATTATTGATGGCATGCTAGATGTTTACTTATCTTGTATTATGCAAATTTGGCTTCCCTCATTTGTCTGTGCATTCCAAAAATTGCCAAGTGAACTGGTAGTTGCATAGGACATATGGGTAAGAATTAAAGAGAACCTGTCACATAGGTTTTGCCCCCCTTGCTTAGGATAGCACAAGTTAGTGACAGACATGCTGTTTACTCTGTAAGATGCTGTAGTTTTTGAATATTTAGTGCCCAAATCTGCAGGTTTTAGCCAAAGAGTCATGAAAAGAGTCCGTTTTTTTCATACCACGCCCATCTTAGGCTAGCCCCGCCAGGGCTAGCCTTTGGTGGGCGGGGATCACACCTGCTCATGATTAAGAGTTGAGCAGTAAATGCTCTAAAACTACAACATATTACAGAATAAGGGGCACAGTGCTGGAAACAGCAGGTCTGACACTAGCTTGTTCTGTCTTCAACAAGAGGGGCATAACCTATGTAACAGGTGTCATGGGGGTCGCGGGCGCCGCTAATTGCCGCGGCCGTCCCCCTACCCGCAGGGGGTCCGGCGCGGATGCCGCAGCTGCCCGCGACCATCCCCCTGCTGCCCGGGTCCCGGCGCTGGCTCACTTACCCGTCCACGATCCTGTGAACGCTGCGCCTGCCTGCCCCGGCCGCCGCGCTGCTGTGGCGGTTCTGGCCATTTTATTGGGGACTATACGGTGCGCCTGGGAAACTTCCGCACCTAGGGCTCGTTGGAGAGGCAACCGTAGGTGTCAGAGCGGCCTCTCCCCGTCTGACCATGCCCGTATGTATTGGTGTTTCACCGGACAGCACCTTTCAGGCCACCGCCTTTATTGATTCAGGATCTGCAGGAAATTTCATAAGCCACGAACTTGTGACCAGGTTTCGTCTCCCAGTGATTCGGTTGCAGAAGCCTATGTTCGTCTCGTCGGTCAGTGGCGAATGCCTTAAGGACGCTATCCGCTTCTGCACTGCTCCCCTCACCTTGCAGATTGGGGCTCTTCACAAGGAGACTTTGCAACTTCTCGTCCTACCTCGATCCTCGTCTGAAATCCTTCTGGGCCTCCCATGGTTGCAGGACCATATCCCGACCTTGGACTGGAGCACAGGTGAAGTCATGCGTTGGGGTTCCACGTGTCTCTCGCGTTGCCTGTCGAAGCCGCAACCTGCTCCTCAGGTCGCCTCCCTGAAATCTGCTAAGCCTTCACCAGGCCTACCTACGCCATACTGGGACTTTGCTGACATCTTTTCGGAAATAGAGGCCGAAACGCTTCCTCCACACCGGCCTTGATTGTCCCATAGATCTACAACCTGGCTGTACTCCTCCCCGGGGTCGGGTCTATCCCCTCTCCGTCCCGGAGACTAAGACTATGTCTGAGTACATCATTGAGAACCTCCGTAAAGGCTTCATCCGTAAGTCCTCTTTTTTTTCTTTTTCGTGGAGAAAAAAGACGGGTCTCTCCGGCCCTGCATCGACTATTGGGGCTTAAATAAAATTACGGTAAAGAACCGCTACCCTCTGCCCTTGATATCAGAACTTTTTGACCGCCTGCGTGGCGCAAGAATCTTTTCCAAGCTGGATCTACGTGGTGCTTATAACCTGATTCGAATTCGAGAAGGCGATGAGTGGAAAACGGTATTTAATACGCGGGATGGCCACTTCGAGTATCTCGTTTTGCCATTTGGTCTCTGCAACGCTCCTGCTGTGTTTCAGAACTTTGTCAACGTGATCTTCCGTGACTTACTCTTCGTCTGTGTTATTGTTTACTTGGACGATATTCTAATTTTTTCTCCTGATCTCGAGACTCATCGCCACCAGGTCCTCAGGCGACTCCGCACCCATCAGCTTTTTGGCAAACCGGAGAAGTGTCTCTTTGAGCGTACCAGCTTACCCTTCTTAGGGTACATCGTTTCTGACAAGGGTCTCCGGATGGATCCTTCTAAACTCTCTGCAGTTTTACAGTGGCCACAACCGGTGGGCCTTCGGGCCATTCAACGTTTTTTGGGATTCGCCAATTATTATAGACAATTTATCTCACACTTCTCTACGCTGTGGCTCCCTTGATGGCTCTAACTAAGAAAAACGCCAATCCCAAATCTTGGCCCCCAGAAGCTCAAGAAGCCTTCAACCTGTCCCTAACTACGCCTCTGGATTACGATTTTGTACCACCCCTGTACCCCGGCCGCCATCGCAAGCAAGTCATGTCAGGGGTAGCGACCTAGTAGCCTCACGCCGCAGCAAGTCCATCCCGCTTTGCGGCGGGCTCTGGTGAAAACCGGGGGCTACTTAGACTCCGCTCCCTGGCGTGGCTTAACTATCATCGCTTGCGGTGGTCCAGCGAATCCACCCCTGCATTACAACAGGTTCCCTTTAAGTTATATTAAACCAGAAGTGATGTCAGTCCAGAATGGTCACCAGACTATAAGCCCTGTGGCATCACAAATTTAGATGTAAAAACATGACCACAACTTAGGGTTCATTTCTTTACTCCATTAAATTGCAGCTTTTTTTGGATTTATTTTTTTCCTCCCTGCCTTCCAAAAGTTATAACTTTTTTATTTTTTTTACTATATGATGGCTTGTTTTTTTTGTGGGACAAGATATACTGTTAAATGATGGCATTGACCGTTGAAATACAATATACCCATAGAAAATTCTATGCATGGTGGAACGTAAAAAAACACAAATGCACCATTTTTGTGGGGATCTAGGGCCGCATGTATGAAAACTGTCCAGGTCTAAAACTTCTTGTTGTCCATAGCAACCAATCAGAGCACCCCTTTCATTTCATATAGTGCTCTGGAAAAATGAAAGTGGTGCTCAGATTGGTTGCTATGGGCAACAAAGAAAGTTTTAGACCTAGACAGTTTTCACACATGTGGCCTTAGTTTTTTTTAGTTTACTCTTCAGTTTAAATTATTTGTTATCAGTATTCTGCAGGTCAATATGATCCTACTGATACCAAATTTGTAGTTTTCATTATGTTTTAGCACACTTTCTCTAAAATGACAAATTCTGTGACCAATGACTTCTTGTTTTTTAAGTCTCTGGATGTGAGTAAGGGCTCTTTTTTTGCAGTCCAATGTGTAGTTCTTATTGGTAAAATTCCGTGATACTGGTGACTTTTTGATCACTTTTTATTCCAATTTTTTGGGATGGGAAATCACAAAAAAAAAAACTTTTTTTGGTGTTAAGAATTTTTTTCTTCTATGGTATTCACCGTATGAAATACATTTTGTTATATTTTAATAAATCACACTTCTACGAATGCGGCAATAGCATTTATGGTTAACTTTTTTTTGTATGTGTAAAATGGCAAAAAGGGCTACCTTTTATACTCGAGTATAAGCCGACCCGAATACAAACCGAGGCACCTACTTTTGCCACAAAAAACTGGGGAAACTTATTGACTCGAGTATAAGCATAGGGTGGAAAATGCAGTGGCTACTGGTAAATTTAAAAAATTAAAATGGATACCAATAAAATTACATTGGCAGGTATAGGCAGTTTAATGTCCCCCATAGGCAGGTATATGTCCCCCATAGTCAGTCAGGTATAGGCAGTTAAATGTCCCCCATAGGCAGGTTATAGGCAGGTATATGTCCTCACAGACAGGTTATAGGCAGGTATATGTTCCCATAGGCAGGTAATAGGCAGGTATGTGTCCCTATAGCTAGGTATATGTCCCCATAGGCAGGTAATAGGCAGGTTATAGGCAGGTATATTTCCATATAGGCAGGTCATAGGCAGGTATGTGTCCCTTTAGGCAGGTATATGTCCCCATAGGCAGGTAATAGGCAGGTTATAGGCAACCGATTATCACCACACGATTATGTTGCGGGGGGTGTCAGTTGGACAGAGGAATGGTACACATCGTTCCTCATTTATGTAGGTACTGTGGCGCCGAAGCTGTTAATCAGCAGAATTTGGAGTTGGCTCCGATCCCTGTTGATAGCAGCACCCACTGCGTATGAAGTGGGCTCAGCGCATGAGCCTGCTTCATACATCCTTTATGCTGTTTAAATGTATATGTAAATTCAAATACATAAAGGGGTTAATAACTTTTGCCAAAGTTTGATTTGGGCAAATCTGAATGGAATTGCTATGATTGGAGTCATATGTGGCATTAACCCAAATCTGAAGCACATTTTTGATAGGTGCTTCTAATAGCATTTCTGTACACTTGGAACATGCTTTTTCTTGCTTTTGTATGTCCTACAGTAATGCCAGATGACTTAAAACATCAGAAGAGACCTTGCCCCCGGTAGGTTAGCAAGAATCGGGCCAGTGTAAGCTGACTTACAAATTCCTGCAGGATCAGACTGCAAATAGGGTTTGTTTTTAGTCTGTAACCATGAAGACGCATAAGTATGCAAAGAAGATGTATACACAAAATGTTAGGATATTTTAATCAAGACTGTCCACCAGAATGTATAAATTTGTATTTATTTGTTGCAATACGGGTGCAAAATTACACATAACATTGGTTGCAAATTTTCAATTAGCTTTTAACAAAGTTTTTTAATACTGGCCTAAAAGTAAAAACCATGCACCATGTATCCCTTATCCTAGCCCAATCCCTTGGACTACATTTAAAGTTTATCATTATACCGACAGTATCGGTGCTGGAAATGACACTACCAATTGTAAAATGTTAATTTAGCTGCAGTTACTAGGGATTTCAATGTAGGTCATTAACTAAATTCTTAGGCCTGAAATAGTTAATTAGTGCGCCACAAGCTATTATTAATTCAGTGGTAATTAAGCTGAAAGCAGATACTGACACATTTGCTTCTTGAGCACATGCTATTTTCTGTATCCATGGTACATTCATGAAAATGGAAACAGTTTATAAGTGTTGATGGAATAAGAATTGCTAAAACTGGTTTTGTGAAAGGGGTTAAAATGTACTTAAAATCCAGTGAAGCAATTACAGTAACTATCACCCAAACACACTTATAATGTACAATCAATAGAAATACAGTACACTGTAATTCAAATGAATCCCAGAAATCCCAATTGCCAATTGGGTTTAGGCAAGTATTCCACAGTGCTTGGAACTCTCTATATATTTTTATTTGCAACCAAATTAAAAAAAAAAGAAATGTACTCTGAAGTGCCAAATGCTGTGGAATACTTTCCTAAACCCAAATGGCTAATTGGGGTTTCTGAGATTCAGTTGAATCATGATATACTGTATTTCTAGTGTTTCCTTGTGGCGAGAGTGGGCAAGGAGCAGCTGGTTCTTATTAAAAAAAAAAAAAAACCTGGATCAAAAGATAATAAAGCATGTGGAGACTTGTGCCTCTGTTGTAACTTTTGCCCAACATACAAAGGTGAGTGCTTAAATTATACTCACAAGAGACCTTAATCCATGAAAAAAATATTACACATGGTAGCACAGTGGACTTTTTCTCTTTGTTTGTTTCTGATACAAACAATAGACATGCTATATGTTTACTGCAAATACTGACATCTACTCATTACAAGATTAGGGCTACACAGACCAGATTTTTTATTAAGATTGTCAAGTTTTCTGTAATTAGCATTCCTCTGAACTACAGCTGTAGCTCAATAGTCAACGTCTTAAATACAAAAAGCCTTCACGTGGTCACAATCTTAATTTCTAAGAATTTGTTTGCATAAAATGTTCTGTCCACTAGTCTGAACTTAAAGGGAGATCTTCAACCATGTCATATATGGAGACAATGGTGAAGACTGTATATTTAGACTGCCTCCGATTCCACCAGACTGGAAAATTCAACTCAGTAAGGCTGGATTCACGTCAGACTTTTTACATTGAGAAAATGATTTCCTTGACAGAATTCCGAGGCAACACGTCTGTTTTTTGCCAAGGATTTTAACTCAATAGAGTTTTTTTTTACCTTTGTATTTGATGCGGATGCGGATAACCTACATCCATCCTGCTTATGCGAGATCCATGGAGATCTGCTTAAAGCAATGAACATCTGTGTTGTGGAAAATCAATCTGAGTTCAATGACCATTGGAATGCACAATGATTTTAACGAGGAATCCAACACAGAATCTGCATTGAATTCCAAATTAAAATAAACTACCGTTCACAAGTTTGCGGTTACCCAGACAATTTTGTGTTTTCCCTGAAAACTCATACTTTTATTTATCAAATGAGTTGCAAAATGAATAGAAATATAGTCCAGTCGTTGACTAGGTTAGAAATAATGATTTTTATTTGAAATAATAATTTTCTACTTCAAACTTTGCTTTCGTCAAAGAATGCTTCCTTTGCAGCAATTACAGCATTGCTGACCTTTGGTATTATAGCTGTTAATTTGCTGCGGTAATCTGGAGAAGTTTCACCCTATGCTTCCAGAAGCCCCTCCCACATGTTGGATTGGCTTGATGGGCACTTTTTGAGTACCATACGGTCAGGCTGCTCCCACAACTGCTCAATGGGGTTGAGATCTGGTGACTGTGCTGGCCACTCCATTACAGATAGAATACCAGCTGCCTGCTTCTTCCCTAAATAGTTCTTGCATAATTTGGAGGTGTGCTTTGGGACATTGTCCTTTTGCAGGATGATATTGGTTCCAATCAAGCGCTGTCCACAGGGTATAGCATGGCGTTGCAAAATGGAGGGATAGCCTTCCTTATTCAAAATCCCTTTTACCTTGTACAAATCTCCCACTTTACCAGCACCAAAGCAACCCCAGACCATCACATTATCGCCACCATGCTTGACAGACGGCATCAGGCACTCTTTTCAGTTGTTCTGCGTCTCACAAATGTTCTTCTGTGTGATCCACACCTCAAACTTCGATTTGTCTGTCCATAACACTTTTTTCCAGTCTTCCTCTGTCCAATGTCTGTGTTCTTTAGCCCATATTAATCTTTTCCTTTTATTAGCCAGTCTCAGATATGGCTTTTTCTTTGCCACTCTGCCCTGAAGGCCAGAATCCCGGAGTTGCCTCTTCATTGTAGACGTTGACACTGGCATTTTATAGTTACTTTTTAATGAATCTGCAAGTTGAGGACCTGTGAGGCATCGATTTCTCAAACTAGAGACTGATGTACTTGTCTTGTTGCTCAGTTGTGCAGCGGGGCCTCCCACTTCTCTTTCTACTCTGTTTAGAGCCTGTTTTTGCTCTCCTCTGAAGGGAGTAGTACACACCGTTGTAGGAAATCTTCTGTTTGTTGGCAATTTTTCACATGGAATAGCCTTCATTTCTTATCACAAGAATAGACTATTGAGTTTCACTTGAAAGTTCTCTTTTTCTGGCCATTTTGCGAGTTTAATCGAACCAACAAATGTAATGCTCTGGATTCTCAACTAGCTCAAAGGAAGGTCAGTTTTATAGCTTCTCTAATCAGCAAAACTGTTTTCAGCTGTGCCAACATACTTGCACAAGGGTTTTCAAGGGTGTTCAAAATATCCAATAGTGTATTTCTGATTCATTTAATGTTAGCTTCATTGAAAAAAACTGTGCTTTTCTTTCAGGAGTAAGGAAATGTCTAAGTGACCCCAAACTTTTCAACGGTAGTGTATGTCATGTGAACATACCCTAAAAGCTCCTGCACACTTCCATATTACTGCTCTGATGTGTACTGAACTATGATAGATTTATTATGATGTTACACAAGTCCCTTACAGTACCTTTGTTTGCCAAAAATTACATATAGAGTTAAGTTCTATGCAAACCAAACAGAACAAACTAAGGCATACCCCATTGTACTCTATGTACGGATTTATTATTCCCTAGCATAGTTGGACTCCATTGGAGCTTGTATAGTAATCTACAAAGGAACTCTGTGCTAAAGAAGCACTACAGGTTTTTTAGGTATTACATTTTGAATGTATTTATTTATGTTATGTATTTACATAGCACTGATAGATTCCACAGCACTGTACAGAAATTGTCATCATTCACTTTAGTCCTTGTCCCCCATAAGGGCTCACAAACTAAATTCCAGATTAACATACCAGTATGTTTTTGAATGTTTTGGAAAACTGATGCACTCAGTGGAAGCCCACATGCAAATTCTGTCCTTGGGATTTGAACCCAGGACTGCAAGACAAAAGTGCTAAACACTGAGCCACTGTGCACTAATGCAGCATTTGAACCAACAAATAGAGATTATGGCATATTACTAGGATATGCCTACTGGAACTATTGAAACCCCCAATAGTTAAGAGTGGCTGATCATGTACAGATCTTCCTTGGACAGTAATGCTCCAGACTTCATACTGTCTGGGGAGTTATAGCACAGTCCCATCCACTTGAATTGTGCATGTGTTTCAATTCCCTTCTCAGTGGATGCCCAGAAAGAACTAATCCTTGATCCCTTTTTTGTCATTGGTTGGAGTTGTAGAGGTCAGACCTCCGTCACACAAAACATTAGGTTTATTATGTTATATCCTACTGAATTGTCACTGTTTTTTTTTTTTTTTTTACACTTGCAGTTTCTCACTGAATCCATTATAAAAACTCTTCTGTGTGCACATTAAATCTAAAGACACATGAAGGTACAGAATGGACCCATGGAATACTATGGGAATGAGGAATTGTCAATCCATACCACATAAATCCATTCTAGGATCAGATGCATAAATCTTAATAGAGACATTGAACTGTTGTGGCCAATGTGACCAATATTTTGCGAAAGACATGCAGTTATATTGGTTGTCAACTTTGATTGAGCTTCTCAGAAACTGATGAACTGTCACTTTTTCACTGGTAGAACATGCTGACATACTGATAGCTGTTCATCAGTTTTCAAGTACAGTAGATATTTCCGTGACCACCAAATTAACTATACTTATGGAGTTTCTCTGGAGAGATAGATAGATAGATAGATAGATAGATAGATAGATAGATAGATAGATAGATAGATAGATAGATAGATAGATGTGGTATTCTTCCATTAAAGAAATAATTTGAAACTAGCAAAAGTAATAATACATTTAAATTTAACTGAAAAACAACTAAGGAAATTCAGATATTGCATTGAATTATGATTCAACCGAATTTTTTTTTTGCGCTTAACAAATTATTTCTGAAACTCTCCATGAGACTTCTGCCCCTGTCCACAAGTATTTTGTCCCACTCCTTGTGAGCAAATGTGTCTCATGTTTGAAGGCTGACTTAGCCAGACTACATGTTTCAGCTCCTTCAACAGATATACAACAGGATTTAGTTCAGAGCTCATAGAAGGTCACTTCAAAATAATCCGATGCTTTACTCCTAGATTTCATTGTACCCTGCACATATTCAAGACACCCTGTGCCAGATGCAGCAGAGCACCCCAACACATAACCAAGCCTCCTGTATGTTTCACAGTAGGTGCAATATTCTTTGTTTTTGTATGTTTAATTTTTTATAAATGTAGAGCTGATGTGTCTTGCCAAAAAGCTAAAGTTGTGTCTTATCCATTCAAAAGACATTCTCTCAGAAGCTTTGTTGCTTGTCAATATGCATTTTGGCAAATTCCATTCCACCTTTTTTATGATTTGCTTTCAACAGTAGCTTTCTCTTTGGTCATATGCCATTATGCTCATGTTTGCAAAGACTGCAACAGGTGGTGCATTCTGACACTGATGCAACTTGACCTTCGAATTCACCTCTAATCTTTTTGAAAGTTGTTCTGGGCTCTTTGGTTACCATACATATTATACATCTTGCAGCCAAGTCCATGGAGGTTGGCTACAGTTCTATAGACCTTGAACTCCTGAATAATATGTGAAACTGTAGTAATGGTAACATCAACCTATTTGGAGATGGTTTTATAGTCTATATCTTTGACATGTTTGTCTATAGTTTTACTTTCAATCTCCTGAGACAACTTTCTCCTTGGCTTCCTTTGGTCCATGTTTTGTGCGGTACACACCATTATACTAAAAGCTCAGGGACTGCTTGCTTTTTACCCTTTAAATAGATAGACAGACTGTTTATAAGTTTGAATACACATGTATTGGCAATAATAAGACACACACTTTAGTTTAAGATGTCCCCACGGCACTTTGTAATGTGCCTGATTTCTGGGCACATGTGGGAGGCGGGGCGCACTAGAACCGTATGAAGCTATAGATTTATAGCATTAGTACAGCACTTCCAGGTGCATTACTGCCCGAATTGACGGTTTTGCACCACATTGCGCCTGATTTATGACCCACAGTAGACCGGGTTCATAAATCAGGCGCATTCTACTCTATTATAATGTGCATGAAAATTGGTGTTTAAAGGGGTTGTCTCGCTACAATGATTGGGTTTTAATTAAAAGATCTATAAAAAACAAGCAGCTTTGCAATACATGTTCATTACAAATGTCCTACTAATTTTGAATTATCCCTGGTAGTAGGAGTGCATCAGCTTCTCAAATCACTATAGCAGCCGACCTGTTGAATTTTATCTCACTGGCTGTCAGTGCTGGTGACTCATCAGCTTCTGAATACAGGTTGGAGCACAGAGCCCCTCCCACACAGTATGCTTCTGTAGGGAAGGGAGTGGGAGGGCTCTGGCTTCTGTGTGGATTAACCCTGTGTGCCTGCTCCCTCCTGCTCTCTACACAGATTGAGGAGAGCAGAGGTGAAGCTGATCTGTGGTCAGTAGATGTGATAGCAGTGAAGTGTGTTACTATAATCACCATGTGTCTGTGGAGCTTTGCCTATACTAATAGAACAGATCAGGGGGGCATGTGAATGGTTCATATCCCTCCCTGCTCTGCTGTATTAGTGACAAATCCTGATTATAGTAACTCACTTCACAGCTGCCCTGTGTCTGTTCTGACAGCGTTTGTTTGTTGTTGCTTGAGATGTCTGTGGAGATTTGTATGCTAAGCAGGGGGTATAGGAACCTTTACATCCCCCCCTGCTCTGCTATTAGCATACACAGCTTCACAGACCTCTCCACACTCATAGATCCTCCCTCTCCTGCCTCCTGACTCTGTGGAGAGGAGCAGCAAGAGCTCGGCCACAACACAGTGCAGCTGAGCAGCAGATCTAGGCAGGCACACACAGGGTTAACTCTGGCAGCAAACCCCCTCCCCTCCCCCTGCTGCATAGAAGGAGGAGAGCTGTCTGTGTGCTGAGGGAAGGAGAAGGGGGAGGAGAAGAGGCAGAGAAGAAGCAGGCCCCTGAATTCAAAAATCCTTTGCTGACAGACACATTGAAGTAGGCTGAAAGCCTGTAGTGAGACAACTCCTTTAAATGCCAAAATTCATACATTTGGCCCTGATGTGATTTCAACACCCCCTCTCTACAGGTGGCCAATGCAAGAAGTCTATAAAGTGTCCATTATAATGTGACTGCCGTACACTGTAACATGCTGCACCACAAGTGTGCAACTTTTTGAATCATTTTACAACATTTTTCTGATGCAACCACAATAGTAAACAGGGGTTATTATTCTAATATTGGAATTTACATTTAACAAGTAGATACCAGAAGACTACAAAACTTTTTAATGAAAAATAAATAGTTATATAATTATTCTAGCAGTGTGTTACAACATCCATTTCATTGGACTATATGATGTAAATAGAATATAGAATGTCAAACACACCTTCACTTCAGCATCTACAAAGATCATTCCCAATGTTGTCGATTGAGCCCATTGATGATCACAAGGTTGCATTAAGAATTTTTTGACCTTGTGTGGTGCTGTATTTACTTCCCAATGTACAGAAAAACTTCTAAACCCATAAGATTAGGACATTTTCATGTAACAGAATAACCATGTTCTATATCTAACATATCTATGTGAATTAAGATAGATGGTGCAGCATGCTAGGAGAATAAGAGAATATGAAATCTCAGACAGCACATTCCCTGTTGCTTTCACTGAGCTACACTGTAAAGCAAAATACATACAGTGCACCAATTGTTTTCTTTGTAATGCATGTAAAAGCATGTATACAACTAATGGAAGCAAGTGAAAAAGAGGCATACTTAAAATAGATAGGATCTGACACTTGAAAGAGAATACAACTGTAGTAATAGTGTTGAGCATCAGGTGGATACAAAACTACAATAACAAATGATGGCATAAAGCAATGGCTTTCTCCAGCAGAAGGTCTTTTGTTGGTACAAGTTGTAACAGGACCGTTTTTGTGAGAAAGATTTATGGATATAGATTCTAAAATAAAAAGAAATCTGTATGTAGTGAAAGAACAGTAGATGGCTCTTTTTACACTGCATTAAATGCTTCTGTTTAAACTCATGTGGCTGAAAAATCTACATATATAAACATTTAATGAATTCCTCCGACTGCAGGGTATAGTTGTTATAACTGGATGTCTCTGTATGAAACAGAGCAGTCTGCTGCGCTGCTCCATGCCGCAAATAAATCCTCACTTAAATAGCCTGAACTGAGGACAGAATGACACCCTTATGGCCTCTATCATGTAACAGGGGGCTGTGTTTAGTGCACTTTCATAGTAATATCTACTTTTCCATTTGTAACATATATTAAAAAAAAAACAAACGCTATTGCAATCATTTTCAACATGAGAAAGAGAATATGTTTGGCCTTGGGCACAATTAAAAGTATGTTCCCAAAATATTGTATCAACAACATAAGAAAGTGATGTGCAGAGAGTTGCAGCCCTGATTTCTAGCAAATATGAAGGCATTTCTAGGGTATTAAAACATCAAAGACACAATATCCTGAGCATATGCTACCCCCAATCACACAGTGTACGCAAAGATATACTATATTTATATATACAGTATCTCACAATAGTTTGTAAATATTGTATTATACCTTTTCATGGAACAACACTGAAGACAATATAAAGGAGTCAGTGTGCAGCTTGTATAACAGTGTACATTTGTTTTGCCCTCAAAATAACTCAACACACAGTCATCAGTGTCTAAACCACTGGCAACAAAAGTGAAGACACCCCTAAGTGAAAACGGACAAATTGTGCCCAAAGTGTGGCCACCTGTCAGAACTCGCTAACCTGGACAGCTTCCAGTCTGCAAGAGCACACCTCAGCGCTGTTCCCCAAAATTTGTGACCACACTCTAAGAGACGGTCTGCGAGAGACTCCCTGAGTGACAGATGCCCAGCCACCAGGTAGTGTATCACATGAGCCAATACGAGGGCCAGGAAGCAGCCACAATCAGTGACGGGGGCAGTGTCCGGGCACCATATTTAAAACTCCTGCAATCTAAATATTAGCCGGGAATTTTCCGGCTTGTCTTCCCCCTGTATGTTTTTTTATTTTGTTTTCCCCTATTTCCCTGCCCTCAGCTTGTTTACCTGACCTCAGCTTGGTTTCTGATTTTGTACCTTACTCCCTGCAGTGTTCCTGATCTCTGGCTTGTTTACTGGTTTCTTTCCTGGGTTTCTGATTTGTGGCCTGATTTTACCATTCTGTTGTTTACCTGGACTGTTTGACTAATCTTCCATCGAATGGCCCCGCACTTTAGAAGAGTAGGGGCCATCACCCAATAGGGGTCTGCCACAAAGGGAAGTAGATCAAGTACGCAAGGACAGTGGGCTGGGTTCTAGTTAGAGCTCTCCGTACCTCCCTAGATTTGACATTACCATTATTTTTCACCTGTTTTAACTCTCTTAACAGGAGTTAAATAACTTCCCTTAAGCCACTGGAACCTTTTCTGGTCCTCCAATGCACACAGAGCTGGTGGAATTTAGAGACCTTGCACTCCTCCACCTTCCTTTTGATGATGCCACACAGATGCTCAATAGGGTTTAGAACTGTAGACATGCTTAGCCAGTCCAGGATCCTTTACCCTCATTTTCTTTAGCAGACATGGTCATCTGGATGTGTTTGGGGACTTAATTTTGGGATACTCCCCTCGGGTCCCAATGGAGGGGATCATGCTGTGCTTCAGCATTTCACAGTACATGTTGGGATTCATGGTACTCTTAATTAATTGCAGCTCCCACAGCCAGCAGCACTCATGCATCCCCAAAACCCAAAAACCTCCCCCCACATGCCTGCTTTAAAAAGACACACTTGCTATATACTGCTAACCGGGTTGCCGCCACACAACTTTTACACAATTTTAACCAAATAATCTATCTTGCTCATCAGCCCAAAGGACAATTTTTCCATAACCCAGTCTTTAGTCGTTGTCTTCAGAAAACTTTTTGCGTCTTTTTGGCACCTTTAGAAAAGCTTCTTTCGGGGATGACAGCCATGCAGCCAATGTATCAGTGTGTGGCAAAAAGTCGATCACTAACAGACGATCCCCCCCCCTTTAAACCCCTCTCAAAAATTTGGCAGCACCATTCTGGATAAAAGCACATGTCCCCAACTTTTTGCGAGGCCTTTTCTGAGAAAAACCCGCTTGTTTAACCATTAAATTGTCTTGGGCCACCGTACTTAAATTTCATTTTTAGGGTGTTGGCAATCTTCTTATACCTAACCCATTTTTTATAAAAAAAGAAAAGTATTCCAAAGTTCTTTGCCATGGGGGCCTTTGAATTTTCCGTGCCATTATGAGAGAGTGTGAGAGTGATTACACCAGATTCATACCTGAAACATTGTAACACTAATGAGTCACATGACACTGTGAAGGACAGATGGCAAATTAGGCACAATTTGTTCAGTTTCATTTAGGTTTACTCACTTTTTGTTGCCAGGGGTTTTAAAAAATTCCGGGCTGTGTGCTGAGTTTTTTTGGGGGGCCACGGGCCCCCCGTGTGGGCGGGGGGAGGGGGGGCGGCACCCTGCCGCCCATAGACTTCATTATTTTGGGGCCCATACATCGTAATAATTGCATGCACTTCTCTCCCTGCCGCCGTATTGGCGAGCGGGGAGGAGACTAACCCCATTTTTTCCTAGAGAACTGGGGTTTACCATAAGAGGGGCGTATTTTGCCCCGTTTTTGTGCAGTACAGTGAAAAACGGGGGGGATATGTCCCATTTTAAACCTGTGAACATAGCCTTTATTTTATAAAAATTACCAAAAAAAAAAAGGGACCCTCACCTGGTACCAAAGACCCCTCACCAGGCCCCTGTAAAGAACATACAAACTTGTTATTCAACTGACCATAGAGTCCACTGCCAATACTGCATGCACTTTACAAATAAACAAAATTTCATGAAAATTTGGTTGGATCTCCATAAACACTAAAACACAGACAGGAGTTTCTGTGAATTGAAGGTGAGAATTGTTTAAAAATACTATCGTATGTCTCATGAATAAATGTAGTTTGTTGAAAATATTGTATCTTTAGACCATTGTAACCCAGGGCCACTGTAAAAACTTTTTTTTTTTTACCCCCCTGAAACCAAAAAGAAAAGGGCGAATCTATAATTCGAAGCACCATTTTTTTAACCCCAAAACAAAATAGAGTGAGAAAAAAGACTGAAAGTCTTATGCGCCAAACATTTTTGCCCATTAAAATGTGTCGTCATTTAGCGCACAATGCGCCAAGTTTGACCATACGCCTGTTCATGCATCAATAGAACTGGTACTATACGATAAAAAATGTCAAAGGCAAATTCATAAATTTTTATCAATAGAAAGAATAACGCCCCCAGGGCCCAAAACCCCACAAGTTATAATTTATAAATAAATTTCGGGACACCCGGCTCCTAAAATTTATTACAGGTTCAGCGCCAAAAGTTAAAAGTCCATAAATATTTAGTAGCAAGAAAATAGAGGGTGGCACTCACTGATGCACAATTCACGCGAAACGATCATTGGCATCGTTCTCCGTCTTCTTTGAAATGCTTTATTTGGAATAAAAGAAACGTGAATTGTGCATCGGTGAGTGCCGCCCTCTATTTTCTTGCTACTAATAATTCATAAATGTCACTCTATATGTTCTTTGCTGGGCAATCCCCTTTTAAAGTATGAATATTCTTCTTTTTTATGACGACAGGGCCCTTTTTTGGGTTTTGCCCAAAAGCCCCAATTAGCGATAATCTTCATTTATATAACCCCAACATATCTGGCAGCACTTTACAATTTAGGGAGCATAAGTACAGACAAAACCAAACATTACACAGCAAAAAGCTGCTTAGAGGTTAAACACAAGGTGTGAGGGCCCTACTCGCAAGACCTTCCAATCTGTTAGGGTAGGCGTCTTGCCTCCATATGAACATCTGCTTTTTGAAGCATCCTGGGGCCATCAAACGGAAAAACCCGAGAAGCATCTAACAAAGAGCGTGATTTATCACGCCGGCAAAAGACAAACACGCAGGGCGTTCCGTGATATCGCCCTGGTTTTGCCGGCCTGTCGGGGCTGTCTTGAGATGCGATCCAAGAAAAGACATAGTTTTTAGTTTCAGTTTCAAAGTTTTTAAGGGTAAAAAAAAAACAAGTCGTCCTCTATTCACCGTTTGCTAAGGTGTTGATCCGGGAAGGCAAAAACCCCCCCAAAGAGGGAGAAGCCAAAATTTTCCTCATTTTTGGGAAAAAATTTCCCTTCCGACTCCCTCTGGGAATAGAAAAATCCGGATCAATGACCCCTCTCCTGAATCCTTCCTATAACTTGTTTATTATTCCCCTTTGAAAAGCATCCAAACCCTTTTAACTCGGTTATTGAATTCAAACCCTGACATCCCTCGGCAAGGGGAAATTTCCCTGTACACGCTCTTACAGTAAAGAACCCTTTCTATTTATGTAGAAACTTTCGTTCCTCAAAACGTAAGGATGCCCCCCTTGTTCTAGATACAGCCCCTTTTATAAATAAATCTGGGAGAGATCTCTATATTGACCTTTTTGTATTTAAACAATTTTTTTTATGTCCCCCCCAAGCCCTTTTTTTCTCTAAACTAATAACCCCAATTTGCCAAACTTTTTGGTACTGAGCCACCCCTCCTTTTATTTTTTTTGTTTTCCCCCTTTTTACCTGTTTTTAAGCCTACAAATTTTTTCCTTTCATGGGCCCAAAAATTACACAATATTCCCCTGTGTGGTCTAACCAGTGACTTGATAATGGGAGAATTTAAATTTTTATCATGGCATCATGCCCCTTTTAATGACCCCATGACCTATTTTTTGGGTGCTGTGCCGACACTGGCCAAATTAGTTTTTATTCCACCAACCCAAGTTTTATTTCCTTTTCCCAGGTTTTTTCCTTTAAATTAATCATGTAATGGATTTTTCTTTCCCCCTTGCATAACCTTCATTTATCAGTGTTTTAAACCCCACTGCCATTTCCCGCCCAGGGCCTCCAACTTATCCGATCCCTTTGTAATAACAAATTTCCTCTATTGTGTTGATTCTTTACAGAGCTTTTATCGCTGCAAAGATCGTATTCTACTGTGTTTTCCCCGGTAAATCATTAAAGAAAATGTAAAGAGGGTAGGGGCCCATATGACCCTTTTTGGTACCCCACATACAGCGATCCAGTCGAAGTACCCTTAATTTACTACCTTTTTTTTTCTATCTGAGCCATTACTTACCCCCCTTGCACACATTTTCCCCCCGCCAAGCATTCTCATTTTACTTACCAACCTTTTATGTGGGGACCGTATCAAAGCTTTAGAAAAATCAGATATAAGACATCCAGTGCCCCCCCCCGATCCAGCTAGCACTGACCTTCCCCATAGAAGCTGAGAATTATCTGAAGGACCGATCCTTCATGAACCCGGCTGGAACGGCGTTATACATTTATTTTTATGAGATACCCGGGATAGCATCTCTGAAAAACCTTCAACATTTTACCTACAAAGAGGGTTTAACTTACGGCCTATAGTTTCCTGATCATTTTTTACCCCTTTTTTTTAAATTGGGACCCCATTTTTCTAGCGCCAATCCTTTGGGACATACCCCGTTTAATAGACAGTCCCCTGAATTAAAAAAAAAGGGGCCACTAGACATCACTTAACTCTCTTAGGACCGGGGGGTATCCATCTGGGCCGGGGATTTGTCTATTTTAAAATTTCCCAAACGAGCGCACTTCTTCCTGGTTAGACAAAAACTTTTAAATTGGGGTTTTTCCACATCTCTCGTTCAAAAAAGAAGGTCATCCTCCTCGGTAAATACATGAAAAAAAAAAGTGTTTAAAAACTTTTTCTTTTTCTCATCGCCCCCTTACTGTCTCTCCCTCAGTATTTTTCAAAGGGCCAACATTTTCCTTTTAATTTTTTTTCTATTTAAAAAAAAAAAAAAAAAAAAAAAAAAAAAAAAAAAAAAAAAAAAAAAAAAAAAAAATATTTTTGGGGGTTTTGTTTTTTCTTTCTATGAATATGTCTTTCCTCTCCAGCTTTGCTTTCCTTTTTCTTTTTTTTTACACACTTTTTTTTTTTCTCTTGCTTTTTATGCCCCTTTACTGCCCCCCCCTGTTTTTTAGGGGTTGAAACACTTTCTTTTTTGTTTTTATTGCCCTTTTTTACATCCCTGTTACCACATTTGGGTTTTTCCTGTTTCTAATTTTTTTATTACCCTAAGGGGATGTACCTCCACAGGTAGCCTAGATGTTTTTAAAATATCCCATTTTTTAAAAGTTTTTTGCCTATTTAAACACATTGTCCCACAAACGTTTGGGCCTCCCCAAGCAGAAAAAAATTTGCCCCCTAAAAATTCATGTTTTTTTTGGCTCCTTGACAAAAAACTCTATTGAAGGGTAAACGGAAATTTATTATATTATGGTCACTATTCCCTAGGTGCCCCTCAACCTGAACCTTTGTTACTCTGTCGGTCTATTAGTTAATATTAGGTCTAAAAGGGGCCCCTTTCCTCTAGTGGGTTTTCCTGCACCATTTGGCAAAGGTAATTATCATTAGTTATTGACAAAAACCGTTTTCCTTTATGAGAGCTACAAGCTTCAGTTTCCCCAAATTGATGTCGGATATTAAAGTCGCCCATAATAAAACCTCATTCTGATTAGCCGCCTCATCTATTTGCCTGAGGAAGTACATCTTCCATGGGTTCTTTTTATATTTGGGGGCCTATAGCAACCCCTTTAGTATTAATTGTTTATTATTACCCCCATGTATATTTACCCATAATGATTCCACATGTTCATTACCTGTACCTATATCTTCCAGCAGTGTTGGCTTCAGACAGGATATTCTTAGATCGCATCTGAAAGATGGACCCGACAAGCGCGATGCAAACACACAGCGGCAATCACTCATGTGAACGCCGCTGCGTGTCTGTCATTGCCGGCAGTGATAAACTCACTGTTCATTGTTAGATGCTTCTCTGGGTCCATTCTGTTGGACCCAGAGACGCATCAGAAAAGCAAATGTTCATATGGAGGGAAGACGCCGTGTGAACATACCCTTAGGGTGTATCGGCTTATTTTAATGTTGTTCTAATTTAAGATACCTTGATAAATATTTTTTAATTTTGAGGTGAACCTTGAGCAGTGGTGAAGCCCAGGTATTCCTATGTCCTGATAGGTAATGCTCAATTAGATCAGCTTCTACATCTTTTCTCTGACCATGTGTGAACTCAGTTTTATTAATGTTTATGTTTTGAAGATTTTTTTTTTCCCCAATGTAACTACTAAAACAGCCCAACAAAGAAATATGCTTGTTTGGTAGCAGAAAATTGATTTTTTTTATTTCTTTCCAGTCAGAGATCCATCGCCTACAGGAGTAAAGTGGTTCAATATTGACTTAAGTGTGTAATGGCATTAGTTTTGTGTCAGGACGGGATGTTATAAATGCTGATGTAGCTTCTTGAGCAGGATATGGGACTTCTATCAATCTTGGAGACCTCAATTCACAATTGCTTGTTGAGCATTGACTAGAACTTGTTCATTGATTGCCATGTTTCCTTGTACTTACATTATAGCAAGGAACAAGAATAAATCATCTGGCATTTTTTCTTTTTTTTTAGTTTTCAAACCCTCAAAATATTTCAAGATATATTTGCTGAATCTAGATTCTGCAGCCCTTTAGGAGTCACAATGTACAGAAATAATATAGTAACAAACTGAAAAACTATTCAGAGTAGAAAAAAGGATTTTGTTTGCAAACGCTTACAATCTATAAAGAACTAGAAATTACACAAAAGGTAAAAAGTGCTGGCTTTGCAGAATGGTCTAGCCACCCAGTTAGTATCTATGTACAGATATGAAGCACAAGGAGTATAAAGAATATGGCTAAATGAAACGAGAATTGTTGCGATTGGGTGGGGGAGTCAGTCTGGGGAAGATGAAGGGTCTAAAATGCTTAAAGCTTGAAGGCTTGAAGTCAACAGATTCTCAGTTAGTTAAAAACATAAAGTTAAAAGATGACACATGATCCAAAAAAAGCCTAAAAAGGCTGCATGTACATATGAGCACACTACGCTTCCTTGTTCACAGTTAAGTGTGCTCACATGTGCATGTAACCTTTTTAGACTTTTTTTTTCCCAATCATGGTTGACATGTATGAACTTCAGTGCGTCGAAGTTGAAGGTTTCATCTTTTTTTCTGTGTATACTGCGCCTGATGTATGCCGGTGGCCGAAATGCGCTCATAAATGCTGTGTACACTTCGACGTCTCCAGCTCAGACAGACCACATTGAAATAGGTCTGCCTACCGGAGCTGTAATGCGCCTCGCTTTTCCAACCCGCATTCATACATGCGTAGAAGTTTTCGAATGTGGCGAGACCCGCCCTCAGAACGCCCACAGCACGCCCTTTCATGTTAGGCACATTGGAAAGGGGCTAAGCTTTCGACTAATGCGCCTAACACATATGTTAGGTGCATCCTACAACAGAGCAGGCACAGTGAGGTGCATTATATGCCAGAAAAAAGTGTCAAAAGCCCGATCATACATGTCCCCCCATGTGTCTGGCTTTTAACCGTGTTAAATAAACTTTATGGGTGACATGTATGAACGGGGCTTCGCCAGAATTCTGGCCTCAAAAAACTGTAGTAGGCCAGTTCTATAGATGTATGAACAGGCGTACTGCAAACTTTGGCATTTTGGGACGTTCTGGGGGCGTGTCACACCACATTAGTAGAAGTAGACACATTTATGATTCTTTGATGCCAAAACTTTGGTGCAGAACAGTTAGAACAGCCAGACCAAGTTAAAGGTGGGTTTCCCGAGGGCCCGAGTTGTCGTATTGACACTAGATTACGCCTGTATGTATGAACTGCAGAAGAACAGGTTCATACATTCTGGAGCAGTCTATAATACCTTAAAGCGATTTAGAACTGGTCTCTCAGCGCCAGAATTCATACAAGTCACCCTATATTTTTTAACAAACTGTTTTGGCAACGACATAAGAGAGTGGTAAGCAAACAACTTTTTCTTTCAAGATGAAAAGTTTACTTAAGGCTTAGTGCATACCGTGTTTGACCATAGCTCAAAACATGTATGTTATAACGTATACGTTAAACATATGCCAAATGTGCACTGTGCATTTTTTAACTAGTTTTTTCTACTAACAGTCACCTGTTTTTCCTTGCAATTTGATTGGGTAGCTTTGTTTACATTTTTTTAGGACAGATAAAAACACATATGTTTACAACATGGGCCCAAACCCTTGGATACGTTTTCCATTGACATACATTGTAAAAAAAAAATGTATACTGTAACGTATATGACATTTTTTTTTTTTACTTGAAAAAGCACAATGCCCTGCGTCCTCCACCCATTAAAATTAAATGCATATTTGACAGAAAGTGTAAAAACAGACACTATAATAGGGCCACATGTATGAAAACTGTCTAGGTCTAAAATTCACTTTGTTTCCCATAGCAACCAATCAGAGCGCCCCTCTCATTTTTTCAGAGCACTATATGAAAGGAAAGGGGCTCTCTGATTGCTTGCCATGGGAAACAAAGTGAGTTTTAGACCTAAACCATTTTCATACATGTGATCCATTGGTTGACATGTATGAACGGGGCTGAGCCAGAATTCTGGCGTCAAAAAGCTGTAGTAGACCAGTTCTATAGATGTATGAAGAGGCGTACTCCAAACTTAGGCATTCTATGTGGTTCGGTACCGTGCCAAAGACACTTTTTAGTGCACCAAAGTTTTGGGGCATTCTGGGGGCGTCGCACCACATTCAAAGAAGTAGACACATTTATGATTCTTTGACATCAAAACTTTGGAGCCGAACAGTTAGAACAGCCAGATCAAGTTTAAGGTGGTCTGCCTGAGTTGTCATATTGGCACTAGACTGCGCCTGTATGTTTGACCTGAAGAAGAACAGGTTCATACATTCTGGCATAGTCTATACTACCTTAAAGCAATTTAGAACTGGTCTATCGGCTCCAGAATTCATACATGTCACCCTATGTGAATGCACATTGCAAATCTATAAGAGTTTATGAATAGTGATGAGCGAACAGTAAAATGTTCGAGTCAAACCTCGAACTTTAGTGTGTTCGGTTCGAGGTTCGACTCGAACTTGAACCACATTAAAGTCAAAGGGAGTAAATGTTTCAGTTAATTTTTATACCTATACAGGTGAGGAGAAGCTGTAGTTCACATCCATAACAGTACACCAAAACTAGGTGTGTAATATATACACCAGGCACGACACATTGTAATGCACCTAAACATGATATGCTGTGTGCCTCAATAACACAATGCACCTATTGAGGCACATTACATAAACTAGTAATGATATGCTATGTGCCTCCGTTGCTCAATTGCGCCTCTATAGGCGCATTACATACACTACCAATGATATGCTATGTGCCACGATTTGCGCAATGTGCCTTTTCAGGTGCATTATGTTGAACGCCATGTCAAACTCAAACATTTACTCGAATGAACAGTAAAAATGTTCGGTTCGGCTTGAGTTCTAAATAATTGTGAAGTTCGACTTGAACTTAACTTTTCTCAAACGGTTCGATCAACACTATTTATGAACATGTTAACGCGTCTGTTTTTACCTGTGTCAGAACTGATCCATCATTCATTCAAAAAAACGCGATGTGCATGAAGCCTAAGAAAATGTGGTTTCAGGGGATGTTCACACTGTGTTTTTGGATAAATTTTTAGATGCATGTTTAGATCCGTGTTTCGGACCCTAAACGGACCCAAACACGCATCTAATAATGTGCAGTGTGTTTTACATTGCTTTCAATGATTCATCTTTCGCATCCGTACATACAATTGTCATTACAATTCTTGATCTGTTTGACGCAGCAGACACCCTATTTAAAACTAGAGGGTGCATTCCTGCTGTAGCCAAAATGCATCTAAACACGCACCTGCATGTTGGATGCGTTTTAGATGCATTTTACGCAGCGCTTTTGAATGCGTTTTTCGGATTGAAAACGTATCCAAAAACGGCATATGAACATCCCCTGAGAACAAACTTAAAACTGTGAATTTTGGGAATAAAATAGCACAATTCATTGAACTGGTACAAGAAGAAAAAAAAAGTATCAGATAAAGGATTTGAAGATACAAATAATGAATTACAGATTATTATAATTTTAGATTATTTACAAAGATCAAAAAGGAGGTACAGCACTGTGGAGAGTTTTGTAGATGAGAGTGATAAGTTTGTTGTATTCTATACTGAATGGGCAATCAGTGCAGTGATTGACACTTAGGGAGACATGTATGTTTTTTACCCTTTTCTGGTGTATAATGTGCCTAATTGAGCCGGATTCATAACATGAGGGGGCTTTTTGGGGGTTTCACACCACACTCATAGCATTAGACACATATATGAATGTGGTTTGGCAAAACTAGGCGCATTACTGCATGAACAGGCAACCCAATTTTAATATGGTCTGCCTGAGCCTGATGAGTCGAAGTGGAGCTAGATTTGCTGCTACGGAAAAAAAATGTCCAATACTTCTCAACTTACACCAGTGCAATAATAAAAAGGGATTTCTGATTATTATCAAACTACCTTATATACTCGAGTATAAGCCGACCCGAGTATAAGCCGAGGCACCTACTTTTGCCACAAAAAATGGGAAAACTTATTGACTCGAGTATAAGCCTAGGGTAGAAAATGCAGCGGCTACTGGTAAATTTTAAAAATAAAAATGGATACCAATAAAATTACATAGGCAGTTTAATGTCCCCCATAGGCAATTATAGGCAGATATATGGCCCTATATGCAGGTATAGGCAGGTATATGTCCCAAAAGGCACATATATGGCCCCATAGGCATGTAATAGGCAGTTATATGTCCCCCATAAGCAGATTATAGGCAGGTATATGGCCCCATAGGCAGGTATAGGGCAGGCTGTAGGCAGGTATAGGGCAGGTATAGGGCCAGCTGTAGGCAGGTATAGGGCAGGTATAGGCTGCTGTAGGCAGGTATAGTGCCAGCTGTAGGCTGGTATAGGGCAGGTATAGGGCCAGCTGTAGGCAGGTATAGGGCAGGTATAGGCAGCTGTAGGCAGGTATAGGGCCGGCTGTAGGCAGGTATAGGGCAGGTTTAGGCAGCTGTAGGCAGGTATAGGGCCGGCTGTAGGCAGGTATAGGCAGGCTGTAGGCAATAATAGGCAAAATAAAAAAACAATCACTTACCTGGATCCCCGCTGCTCCGCCTCCCGCGCTCTCTGCTCTGCTCTGTATTCTTGCCGGCACAGGCGGGTGACGTCATCAGGCCGCACACGCAGCGTGATGACACACGCTGCCTGCGCCGCAGTGGTATCTCTTCACCTGTGTGCGCTCCGGAGGAGTCGCATATAGGTGAAGGGATCGCGGACAGTGCCGGGCCAGCGCAGCGACCGGACACTGTGTGCTCACTCGGCGTTCAGTTATATGCGCTCCCTGAGGATCCGCATATAACTGAAGCGTCCCTGTCGGCGCACGGGCCATCGCAGCGCCCGAGCACCGATAGTGACTCGAGTATAAGCCGAGGGGAGATTTTTCAGAACATTTTTTGTGCTGAAAAACTCAGCTTATACTCGAGTATATACGGTATATAAAATTAAATTATTTAAACGTAAGAAAAAATTTTATCATAATAAAATTAATATAAAAATAAATAATATCCCAAAAATATCTCCTATAAAATGTATTTAAATTTAAAAGAATCTAAAACTAATTTTACATTAAACAACCCATTGATGATGTTGTTAAGATTTTTTAATTTTTACTACATTAAATTTGAAATGTATTTTTGCTGCTCTCACCCTTTGTTCTACATATGGCAAGAGCCCGCAAACCACAGATCTTGCTGGGATCTGTGGTCCACCAAGCAAGATCAGTACCATAGTTTCTATTCCCTGACAAGCTATTCTAATGACTTTTCTTTCATTTCCAGCCTGAGGTGCATTAGACATTGTAGCTGGGTCACTTTTGCGCCAGAAAAGGGTGAAAAACTCAATGATACATGTCTCCCATAATAGGAGCATCAGTATACTGACTGGGCTGAAACATGAGCAATTAAAATAGAGTGAGATGGAAAGGTTTGGAAAGGGGAAGTCAGATACATAATTAGTACCAGTTATCAAAACAAGGATTAATCAGAGTAACTATAAGGGTATGTTCACATGGCGTGTTGAGTCCGTGTGAACATACATTTTTAAATGCATGTTTGAATCCATGTTTTGGACCCTAAACGGACCTAAACATGCATCTAACAATGTGCAGTGTGATTCTACATTGCTTTCAATGTAAAACATGCATCGGCATTCAGACAAGTGATTGACGATACGTGTTTACTTATGTCTTTCTGATACGTCTTTTGGACCTGTTCAAAAAATTGTCATCTCAATTCTTGATCCCTTTTCCGCAGCAGGCATTCTATTTAAACTATAGGGTATGAGCCTGCTGCAGCCAAAATGCATCCAGTCACGCACCTGCGTGTTGGATGCATGTTGGATGTGTTTTGGATCCAATTGATGCAGCGCTTTTGGATACAATTTTCGGATCCAAAATGGATCCAAAAACAGATCCAAAACGCTGTGTGAACATACCCGAAGAGTTTTGACCACTTGCAGGCAGAAATTGGTTGAGTATAAAAATTGAAGGCCAGATCTGATTCAAACAAAAAGCCTTATACACGAGGCATGCTGCTAAGGAATTATGATAATACCACACACGGATATGATGGATTAGTAGATGTCAGAAATTCAAGAAGTTCACTTTCAGAAATAATTAAATAGAAAGAGAATATGATGATAGAGACATGAAAGAGACAATCTGTTTTTTTAGAAGCTCATAGTTGGTGTCATATGTTGAGGTAAATAATTATATCATAGCCAGTGGGAGATTATTTGATGCTTGGCAATTTCTAGATTGTGAAGTATGGACGAGTAAAGTGAAGACCAAACATTCCAAGAATTTAGTGACGAAGGACAGATTAGGGGCAGGTCAGTAGCAAAACAGATAAATCAAGGTGTTAGTTGTTTGTAATAATGGGGTTGTAACATCAAGTTTAAAAGTGAAGTGAAAAATATCACAAGAAAGAGAGAGATTAAATATTTTAGTTAGGCGATTAAGGACAGCCATTATAGTAATCTTAAGGGAATATCATTACTAATGTGGATAATAGTGTGAGAAAAGAAAAGCCTGAAGACTTCTGTTATTGGGTCAAATCCTAAGGGGCTTATTTCGCCACGGATTGGCGCCGTACTGCGCGCCGGATTTGCGCTGCAGTACGGCGCCAATCCGTCGCAGTAATTACGGTAATCCACCGTTCTCATAGAGAACAGTGGATTCCGTCGCTCCTCCTCGCTCGGTGAATCCGCCGGGCGGGGAGAAAGTCACTTGCACATTATCCAGGCGCAATACGCGCCGTGGATAATGCAAGTCTATGGGGTCGGCGGGCCGCGCCCCGCCCCCGCACCCGCCCCTTCTTCAAGCCGGAATTGCGAGCGCAATCCGACTCGCAATTACGGCTTGAATAAGCCGTGTGAACACGGGCTAAGAGTGAACATGTTAAGCTAAGCATGTATGTGTTGGGAAGGATAGGGGAGATAGTTGTCAGCCAAAGAAGAAGAGTTTGGTCAATAGCTATCTAATGGCTGAACAGAACTGCAAGAAGACCAGATCAAGTAAATTTACATCAAATGTATATATTGTAAAAAGGCCAGAGAGGAAATCTAAGACAGAAAAAGAGGTGAGGAAGGCTAATGAGGAGTTTGGGTTGTCAATGGAAATGTTAAAGTCATCCCTAACGAGAGTCTGTGTTTCACAAGAAAGAAAATGAGAAAGCAAGGCAGCAAAGTAATTAATTAACTTGGTAGACCACTGCTACTCACAAAGAGAATAGGCAAACAAGTTTGAGGGTGTTGAACACAGAGGGGAACATTATGAGTAAGGATACCAAGGAAATGGCCTAAAAAGTGCTATGTGGGGAAAAAGCATGCCTCCTTCGGGAAATAAGAAACGTGCACACAAAACCTAAAAACAGGCAACAGGAGAAGTGGTGTCAGACTCTTATAACTCTTATAACCATAGTTATAGGAGAGCCTGAAGTTTTCCAAAGTTTTAAATAAATAATTCATGCATAAGGGTATGTTTGTTCCACAGAGCACAGTTAAAGGAGACAAGAGAAGATATAGTGAATGATTATAAAACTTAAGGGATGTGTGCAGGTGAAAGGTACGAGATTGAAGTTATCAATAGAAAAAGGTGAACCAGGGTTAGGAGGGATATTTCACGCAGCTCATAGCAGAAGAATGTTGAGAGACAGAAAATGGTTCTCTGATTTATGAGTGTAACCTTGTTGCACAGTAAAATTAAATAGTTTAAGATGATTCAAGAAAGTGAATAGTGTCTGCATGCTATGTGTGGGTGAATGCATGTGTGGTAGGTTTGTAGGAAAACAACAGCAACAATTAAGTCAGAAGCCACAAGCGTGGTGAGTATTCTTAGGTAGAAGCAGATAGTCAAATTATCAGTTATATGCTATAAACCAAGGTGTTTTTTCATTGGGTTTTATTTCTGCCATAATCCTGATGAGGGCACTTCTAAAGTTTTACTCAGGAAAGTAGCACAGAAATTACCAGTGTCAGAACCGACCTCTTTTCTTAGATATAAATTGTTAGTGCTAAATTGGGTGCAAGGTGTGAATGTGGAGGGAGCTACATGTAAACTAATAAGACAAAAATAAATGTGGAAAATATGTATGAAGTAATATATTGAATGTTAACAAACTGGCTCACAGGCAACTGGCAACAGGGGTAGACTATGTACAGGGGTATGTAATATGAGTTATTGCTATATAACAAAAGGGTACAGTGCCATTAGATGTGAGGAGTCATACCAGAAAAGACAAGAAAGTGTGACAAATAGATCACTGATATAAGACTTGAAGAACAATTCTGCAGTTGAGATGAGAAGACATACTCATGGAAGAGAGAATGAATGATCAGATCAGGTGGCAATAATAAGAGGATGGTAAGAAAGTGTGTTGTAGAGGGAGGCTTTCCTAGTGGTCTCTCTGTTTAAGAAGACCATCGCAGACAGTTCAGTTCAAACACTATAGCTTTACTTGTTGTTTTCTTTACATACAGTGGCACAAAAAGCGCAGTCATTGGAACACTTGTAGAAAGCACAGAATTTTGGCAGTTTCATTCCACAGAAGTTGATATTGTTGTCTAAATGTAACAGAACTTATTGGAAAAATGTACCACTGAACATTTGTTTAATCCTTTATGTTAGGTTCCTATTAACTATACAAGAGTGACTCCACTGGACTGTGTTACTTCACACAGGCCTCAACTGAAAAACTCATATCCCACTAAATACCAGATGGATATTTCTCTTAGCCAAGAACATATTCTTTATAACCCTCTTTATTTCATCTAAGACTCAAGTCTCCAAAGCAATGTTCCTATTTTGCCAGAACCTACTCTTAAAATTTCCATCTCTTTTGTACTTAGGCTGTGTTTTAAACAATCTTAGTTCTATTGTACACCTCAGGCCTTTACATACTACCCCTTCCTAAGGATGAACCTTTTCAGTCTGGAACATATTAAATTGAACTCACTAGGCAGCACCTGCAGTCTCCAAATAACTAGAAAACCAACAATGCAATAAAGAATATATCTGTAGAACATGGCCTGCAAAGATTCACCTTTCTTACAATGTTACATGATATTACATTCTGGTAGATTTCTCTTAGTTGAAAGTAAAAAAGTATCAGAGAAATACACACTCACCGGCCACTTTATTAGGTACACCTGTCCAACTGCTCGTTAACACTTAATTTCTAATCAGCCAATCACATGGCGGCAACTCAGTGCATTTAGACATGTAGACATGGTCAAGACAATCTCCTGCAGTTCAAACCGAGCATCAGTATGGGGAAGAAAGGTGATTTGAGTGCCTTTGAACGTGGCATGGTTGTTGGTGCCAGAAGGGCTGGTCTGAGTATTTCAGAAACTGCTGATCTCCTGGGATTTTCACGCACAACCATCTCTAGGGTTTACAGAGAATGGTCCGAAAAAGAAAAAACATCCAGTGAGCGGCAGTCCTGTGGGCGGAAATGCCTTGTTGATGCCAGAGGTCAAAGGAGAATGGGCAGACTGGTTCGAGCTGATAGAAAGGCAACAGTGACTCAAATAGCCACCCGTTACAACCAAGGTAGGCAGAAGAGCATCTCTGAACGCACAGTACGGCGAACTTTGAGGCAGATGGGCTACAGCAGCAGAAGACCACACCGGGTGCCACTCCTTTCAGCTAAGAACAGGAAACTGAGGCTCCAATTTTCCCAAGCTCATCGAAATTGGACAGTAGAAGATTGAAAAAACGTTGCCTGGTCTGATGAGTCTCGATTGCTGCTGCGACATTCGGATGGTAGGGTCAGAATTTAGCGTCAACAACATGAAAGCATGGATCCATCCTGCCTTGTATCAACGGTTCAGGCTGGTGGTGGTGGTGTCATGGTGTGGGGAATATTTTCTTGGCACTCTTTGGGCCCCTTGGTACCAATTGAGCATCGTTGCAACACCTTGTGGAATCTATGCCACGAAGAATTGAGGCAGTTCTGAAGGCAAAAGGGGGTCCAACCCGTTACCAGCATGGTGTATCTAATAAAGTGGCCGGTGAGTGTATATTAATATATATGGCGTGGTCAAAATAGAAAAAACCTAAGCACTTCTCTCGCTGTTCTCTACTACTGTCACTCTCAAGTACCTGACAAGTCTCTCGTCTTGACTTCTGGGTTCTTGTCCCAACACAGAAGAGAAGCTCGCTCTACATTCACTTATAATGGAGAGAAAGCCCCCCAACATGTTGGGACGAGAACTCAGAAGTCGAGAGGAGTGATTTACCAGCAACTCGAGAGCAACGGCAGCGAAGGACAGCTATTTGTAAACATATTTAGTGACAAACTTCTTAAAAAGAGAATTATTCACATAAAAGATGTCATACTTAAACCTTATATACATGCAGAGTTAGAACAAGTAGCACTAGTAGAGTCTGCTCCTATAGAGTTGTGTATTTATATAACCAGCAAGTGATAATTTTGAGAATAATGTATCATTATCATGTGCCACAGACATGGAATTGGTAAAAGGCTCCAATGAGTAAAAATCTATTCCATCACAGTAGAACTCATGGTTCAGGTATACCTAAGAGAAGCTGGTTTTATAAAGTTTTTATCCTTTTCCTTATCCACCATGTATTCATAAAAAATACTTAAATAAAATTACTAAAAATTTGTAGCAGGAAACATCAGGGTAGATATCCGTACTTTATTATAAGGCAAGTCTCAGTTAAGAATCTTATTAGTTACCTTGAAATATAGGTTAAAGATCTTCAGTCTCAACATTTCAAGTTCAAAATTTTC
The DNA here is from genome assembly GCA_025379985.1 of Phyllomedusa bahiana. Taxonomy (NCBI): domain Eukaryota; kingdom Metazoa; phylum Chordata; class Amphibia; order Anura; family Hylidae; genus Phyllomedusa; species Phyllomedusa bahiana. The sequence goes on from JAODAL010001443.1 coordinate 131,501, forward strand.
TGTTTAATTGGACCAGAAAAGTTAACCTGGCTCCCAACTTGCACCAATGAGCTTTGGCCAAGACCATGTCACTCATTTACACTGGGAACCCTCCACAAGACCGGTTATTTTGAAGATTCTGTGACCAATTTGTCTGTCACCGTTTGAACCTTGTCAAAGTCACTAAGATCTATTTGCCTGCGCATTTTTTCTGCTTAAAATACATTGACTTTAAGAACTGGCTGTTGACTTTCAGTCTTACTGTATATTCCTACTGAAAAGTTCAATTGAAATAAGGTAAAACAATAGATCAAACGGCAAATTGTGAGATGATGCAGGTGTGCTTAACAATTGATGGATTTCTCTTCCCAAATGTGTGCTACAGGAAAGACAGTCACAGCAACACCATTCAATTCAACAAACTGTTATTGTGCTAAAAACAGCATTACAGCATATAGAGCAATGAGGATGTTTTACCTATTTTTGACTTTCAGTCTTACTGTATATTCCTACTGAAAAGTTCAATTGAAATAAGGTAAAACAATAGATCAAACGGCAAATTGTGAGATGATGCAGGTGTGCTTAACAATTGATGGATTTCTCTTCCAAATGTGTGCTACAGGAAAGACAGTCACAGCAACACCATTCAATTCAACAAACTGTTATTGTGCTAAAAACAGCATTACAGCATATAGAGCAATGAGGATGTTTTACCTATTTTTGGGGTTGGGGCTTTCTCAATTAGATTACAATGCTTCTAATTAAATGTGCACTACCCAATCATAAATAGGCATCAATTAAACAATCGTAAGTGAATTAATCAACCGATGTTTTTAAAATAAGGCAGCAAGTGTAAAAATTAATCAGGAGTTTTCCCAAGACACAGGCACTGTAACGGATCAAAACATGACCAGTTCTATATTTGTTGTTTTTTGGCACAGAGGATTTTATTGCTTTTGAAGCTATGATGTCATGGTTTGATTAAGACCGACCCCAGAAATTTTACCTCTTAGATGCTGTGGTCAGTGAAGGGCTCCCTCTATAACATCCCATCGACATCTTGCCACATAATCATTGGATGCCAATGGGTTACCATGTTATTTGAGGGCCTAAGAGAGGCAAGTTACTTGTTAAAGACTATTAAGCACTATAAGACTATTAAACACTCCAACAACTGCAGATTGTTCCTTTTGAGGACATAAAAAAGTCTATTCATGTACATATGCACACATATACAGTATCTCACAAAAGTGAGTGCTCTCCTCACATTTTATCAATAATGTATTTTATTTTTTCATGGGAAAACATTGAAGATACGACACTTTGATACAATATAAAGTAGTCAGTGTACAACTTGTATAACAGTGTAATCTTGGTGTCCTCAAAATAACTGAACTCACAGCCATCAATTTCTAAACCGCTCACAACATAAATGAGTACACCCCTTAGTACAAATGGAAAAATTGTGCCAAAAGTGTCAATATTTGTGTGGCCACAATTATTTTCTAGCACTGCCTTAACTCTCTTGAGCATAGAGTTCACAAGAGCTTCACAGGTTGCATCCACTGGAATCCTCTTCCATGATGACATCACAGAGCTGGTGGATGTTAGAGACATTGCACTCCTCCACCTTCTATTTCAGGATACCCCATAAATGCTCAATAGGGTTTAAGTCTGGAGACATGCTTAGGAAGTCCAGCAAATTTACCCTCAATTTCTTTAGCAAGGAAGTGGTCGTCTTGGAGGTGTATTTGGGGTTGTTATGTTGGAATACCTAGTTTCCACAGGGAGAGGATCATGCCCTGCTTCAGTTTGTCACAGTAGTATAATGTTGTACCGTGTTAGCCATAGAAAGTAGTAGAAGAGTGAAGAAATCAGGCGATACCTTTTAGAGGCTAACTGAGTATATTTGATGGTGAGCTTTCGAGAGAACTAGCTCCCTTCTTCAGACATGATGATAATCATCATGTCTGAAGAAGGGAGCTAGTTCTCTCGAAAGCTCACCATCAAATATACTCAGTTAGCCTCTAAAAGGTATCGCCTGATTTCTTCACTCTTCTATCAGTTTGTCACAGTACATGTTGGCATTTATGGAAGCTTCCCACCACCGGCAGTGCTCATGCAACTCCAAACCATGGCATTCCCACTACCAGGCTTGACTGTAGGCAAGACATCCTTGTCTTTGTACTCCTCATCTGGTTGTCGCTACACACGCTTGACACCATCTGAACCAAATAACTTTATCTTGGTCTCATCAGACCACAGGACATAGTTCCAGTAATTCACAACCCTATCTGCTTGTCTTTAGCAAACTGTTTGTGGGCTTTCATTATCTTTCCAGCCATTATTTCTTTGACAGCCATGCAGACCAATTTGATGCAGTGTTCTGGTATGGTCTGAGCACTGAAATGCTAACTACCTGCTCCCCTTCCCCCTTTAACCTCTGCAGCAATGTTGGCATATGTCTATTTTGAAAAGACTTTCTCTGGATATGACGATGAACACGTGAACTCAACTTCCTTGGTCGACCAGGTCGAGGCCTATTCTGAGTTGAACCTGTCTTGTTAAACCACTGTATGGTGTTGGACACTGTTTTGCAGCTCAGTTTTAGGGTGTTGGCAATCTTCTTATAGCCTAGGCCATCTTTATTGTAGAGAAACAATTCTTTTTTCAGATCGTCAGACAGTTCTTTGTCATGTTGGACTTCCAGTGATCAGCATAATAGTATGTGAGAATGATAATGCCAAATTTAACATACCTGCTCCACCTTCACACCTGAGACCTTGTAACAATTGAGCAAAATTTGTCCATTTTCACCTAAGGGTGCATTCACTTTTGTTGGCAGCAGTTTAAACATTGATTGCTGTGTGTGGAGTTATTTTGAGGGAACACTAAATTTACACTGCTAAACAAGTGGTACACTGACTACTTTACATTGTGTTAAAGTTTCATATCTTCAGTGTTGTCCCATGAAAAAATATAGTAATAGATTTAGTAAAATGTGGCGGGTGTATTCACTTTTGTGAGATACTGTATTTCTTGAAACTTCCGCTGCCAAAGCATGCACGTAAGTGCAGTGTAATATACAGTAACAGGAAGTTATTTCACAGCTGATGGCTTATTAGGACACAATACTTGCTTCAATGTATATAAAAGAATATTGGTGCCAACATATAGGCCATGTCATGAGCACGTAAGTGCTTATTTGAACATTAGTTCTACAGATCAGTGTTCCCTGGAAGAAAAGCATTAAAGACAGTTTCTTGACTTACTAAGTCATCTCCAGGATCTTGCCACTAGGAAGCATGTTTTTCTTTAAATACTATGTACACCTTGGCATGGGGTATAAAGAGTTCACCAGAGCTCAGTAGTGTTGCACTTTGGATTTGAGTTTGAACAATTTTGTCCAAACCCAAGTTGTGGTAGACCAATTTTCAGCCTGCAGGCAAATCAAGAAACCAACCAGTCAACCTGGGCAAAGGAAGTATATGATATACAGTACTGCACTGAAGTGCCTGGGGTCTATCTGTGGAGTTGATTCTTGGGGCCCACCTTACAGCTACTGTAAATGACTGCACATGATTCTCACATTCTGCCTCTTACTTTCTGCCTCTATTTTGCTGGGTTTCTCCCTGAAAAACAGCACCAGGTCTGCCATGCCCAGCAAAGCCATCTTAACAGCAATATGGATAAACATATAAAGAAACTTGCCGGCTCACCTTCCGTAGCATGCTTGTTCCCCGTCTTTTGTGGAATAAACTTGCTCCTGTAGACACGTAATCCCGGACAGACCTCGGCTCCACGGTTTCAACTAACTGATATCACAAAGGTAGCGGTGTTACCCTGCAGCAGCGAAACATACAGCTTCCGGATCCGGGTGAAGGTGAGTACAAATAGTTTTTATTGATAGCACACAATGTGGCAGCAGTACAAAGTAGGCTAAAAACAGGAGAAACTCTGCCAGGCAAGTATGATAAAATGATAACATAAAATGATTACAGAAAATAATGAGATAGTGTATATAGTTTTTAAGAGAAAAATAGTTATTTACAAAGGTTTTAGACGCTTGCAAACTTCACCTGCAGAGTATCTAATCCGGAACATCAACCATGAGAAGCAGTAGAATGGTGACGGAAACAAGAAACCGTTAAGGAGCAAACAACACCATCTATAGACGTCTCTATAATGGGTAAAAAGGCTTCTGGTCTTCATGGCTAATGTAACAGATTTATATATCTTATTTAAACAAAATGTCGGACACGACCTAATGCTGTGCTGTGTCAGCTTAAAAAATGCACATGTGTTGTTTGTCTATCCTATTTGGAGTGGCCAACTCCAGAGTTCAAAAGTATGGTACACAAAAAACACTTCTCCACAGGGGATAAGTCAATAGTCTACAATGAGTGAAGAAATTTTAACCAAGACAATAGAGAGTAAACTTACATGTGTATTAAGTCAACAGAAGTGTAAACAGGCTTGTAACTTTGTACCCAAAAAGCAAAGAGACTTTGGGTCAATAAAAAAACAGGTTAGAGGTGGAAACTTTGCACCATCAGAGCTGATGATATAAATTTGGTATAAGATAGAAATGATTCACTATAATTTGTCTCATAATAGTCATTTATTTTGACTAGCATTACAATAAACCAACCCCTGTAGATAGGTAGGTATATATGCCCCCTGTAGGTAGTTATACACTCCCCTATAGGTATATAATAAAATATTCCCACCTGAATGTACATAGGTAGGTATAAATTCCCATTGTAAATAGGTTTACAGCCCCTTGGAGGTACACAGCCACAGGTATACACTGCCCACTGTAGGTATATAGAGAGTCCCCTGTATATACAGTCCCTGTATATACAACCCACTATAGATGGGTACACAGCCCCCTGAATATGTATCTCCCTGTAGGCAGGTAAACATCCCTCTGTGTATATATAGCCCCCTGTAGGTAGGTACACAGTCCCCTGTATATATAGCCCCCTAAATGTATAGCCCCTTTAGGTAGGTACATAGCCCCTATAGGTATGTATACAATCCGCTGTGTTTATAACCCCCTGTAGGTATGTACACAGTATATATTGTCTCCTGTATATATGGCCCCCAGTATATATAGCCCCCTTTATATATAGCCTTCTTTATATTTATCCCCTGTATATTTAGCCCCCTGTAATATAGCACCTTGTAATATAGCCCCCTGTAATATAGCCCTCTGTAATATAGCCCCCTGTATATATAGCCCCCTGTAATATAGCGCCCTGTATATATAGCCTCTTATAGCCACCATAATATAGCCACTTGTAATATAGTCCCCTGTAATATGTCCCCTTGTAATATAGCCCCTTTTAATATAGCCACCATAATATAGCCTCCTGTAGGCCCCTCTGATTTAGAAAAAAATAAAATAAAAACGCTAGTCACCTTTCTAGCTCTGGCCCAGGAATTAGTTTCTGGTGTACTTACGTGATGTCGTGACGCTGCCTTTGCCGCGATGTTGTTCCCGGGATCTCCTAGGCCTTAAAGGGGTTGTCTCGCTACAATGATTGGGTTTTAATTTAAAGATCTTTAAAAAACAAGCAGCTTTGCAATATATGTTCATTACAAATGTCCTACTGATTTTGAGCTAGCCCTGTTAGTATTACTACATCAGCTTCTCAAATCTCTATAGCAGCTGACCTGTTGATCCTTATCTTACTGGCTGTCAGGTCTGAATGACTCATCACCTTTGAAGACAGGTCGGAGCAGAGAGCCCCTCCCACACAGAATGCTTCTGTAGTGGAAGGAGGGGGAGGAGGACTCTGGCGTCTGTGTCCTGGATTAACCCTGTGTGTCCCTGCTTCCTCCTGCTCTCTACACAGATAGATGTGACAGCAGTGACCCTGTCTGTTACTATAATCATGATGTGTCTGTGGAGCTGTAACTATACTAATACTATACAGATCAGGGGGCATGTGAATACTTTATGTTCTCCTGTATTAGGGACACATCCTGAGTATAGTAACACTGCCCTTGTTGTTGCTGGAGATGTGGAGACTTGTAAGCTAAGCAGGGGATATAGGAACACTTGCATCCTCTCTGCTCTGCTATTAGCACCCCCCTTCACACTCATAGATCAGCCCTCTCCTGCAACAGACCTAGGCAGACACACACAGGGTGAACTCTGAGAGCAAACCCCCTCCCCCCCCCTGTATAGAAGTTACGTAGCTGCCTGTGTGCTGATGGGAGGGGGGAGAGGGAGCAGAACAGACAGACCAAGAAGCACGCCCTCAGTTCAACTTACCAGGGACACTGACAGGCTGAAAGCTCGTAATGAGACAACTCCTTTAAGCCTATTGACTAATGGCCAAAAAGATACAGCTGCACAGAAGTAGTAATCTCTCCTCCTATGCAGCTTAATGAAACGTCGGGTCCTGGCTTGCACATAGATGTGCTGTCCAAATCCGCTCTGCCTATAGGGCTCCTGGGCAGCTGCCTACCCTGCCCAATTGAAGAGATGGCCCTGGTTCCTAGGGCTTTCCCATTTCCTTTGTTTGCCAGTCTGAATGTGATGATACACTTCCTTTTCTTGCCTGACAGACAGGATTGTGATTGGTTTTTCGATAATCCTACAGGTTGCAAATTGGTTACATAAAATTCCAAATTGGCAAAATTGTCCTGACCTTGAGATGCAAAACTAGAGCTTAGTAAAAGAGCTAGATGTATATCTTCAGAAATGATACCTCTTTAGAGTCCTCATTTTCAGGATGTAGTCAGGAGTGTTATTTAGCAGTAGTGGTGATTATAAGTTGCATACAAGGTTCTGATCTATACAGTAGCATATAATACTACCACTTCCCTGTATCAAGGATTGTTCATAAATAGTTGAAATTTCACAATGTACTGTAGCAGTTTTTTTTAAGTCTTAGAGGCACTCCATGTGAATCAGCAGGTGGACTCTATGGTGATATTTCTCTGACAAAAATCTAGTGTACCTGAATAAAATTAGTTTTCTTATACAACACACTGAATGCCATTGCAATTGCCTCATAATTTTATAATTCAGATTATAACAAGATACTCTGGCGAAGAAACAAATGTTCATGTAGGTTATACATTGCCAGGGTTAACTAGGATAATGCCCTCCTATTTAATTGCAGATTTTGGGAAGCGAGAAGTAGCAATCCAACATGGACCAGTAGGCAAAAGAAATAGCCATACTAAGCTCACAGATAAGCTTATTAGAGCACATTGGAACATTAGTCATCCAGTGCTTGGCCACAGTTAAATTTAGGTTATCAAATTTCATACCCTTTAGCTTCTCTAACACACACACAAATAAATAAAAATATTTTTGTAGCAGGATTACGGTTTAAGGCCAAAGTCTTTACAAAGAAATAGAACTTGTCATTGTTAATGGTAAAATAATGTTTGTTTTACAGTCATTCACAGATAGAAATGCAACCATGGCGTTCTTTGCTGTGTCCGCCTGGCATTATAGTCATTTATCATTGTGAGTTTGGGAGGTGGATGCTAGGATTTTGGAACTGTTTCTGAGGAATCCTGATGGGGCTTGTTTGACAGAATTTATGTTTTGTAGTAACCAGTACTATCCTTCACTTAATACAACCCTGTGGAATTGTAAAGTAAGTGTTATCCAAGTGTAAATGATTGAACTAGAAAGCCAAAGTTTTTTTTACAGTATTTACTGTTACTCATTACTGTATTTACTGAGTTCTTCTAAGGGCACAATGCATCTTCCTTAACATCTCTTTGATCATTACATCGTGAAGCTGTATATGATATATAAGAGGCATATTGTATCTGAATTATATGAAGTATGACACAAAGGGGCACATTTATTATAGTGGTTGTTTAATAACGGCGAGCTTGTAGGCCAAACAACACAAACTGCGAGTTAATCAAACTTGATTTATTATTTTGTAGAGAATTTGAAGGCAATATAGAAACCGTGTTTCTCAGTCAGTCAACCTAGGTCTGTAAGGAATCTATGATATCTCACTCTTCTTCGATTCATTCTTCAATGGCACACCTGTGGAGTGAGAGTCTCCCTCTTTGTCCACACGTTGTCTCTCCATGTCCTCTGATGCAACATTTTCACGTGGCACTGAGAACCACCAAAATGTAATTCCGGTAACCCTCTCTGCTTTTCTTGTTAAACAGGGACCTTCCTATTCTCACAATACTTTCTCCATTTTCTACCCACTCTGAAGTATTTCCTCCTCCCTACTTTTTCTTTTCCTTTTCCTTTCCCTGGTGTACTGGTGATATCTACTGGTGGAAAGGTGTATTGTGGAGGAAGTGGGTTTCCGCACACCTTCAGAGATTTTTTTTTTTTCGTAAACAGATTCAGGGGGATTTTAACTTTGACCTGAATCCAAAGTGCAACAAAGTGCAACACTAAGGGACACATGTATGAAACTGTCTAGGTCTAAGACTCTCTTTGATGCCCATGGCAACCAATCAAAGCTCCCCTTTAATTTTTTCTATGAAATGAAAGAGGGCAGCATTGGAAGTCTTACAGCTAGACAGTTTTCTTACATGTGGCCCTACTTGTCACCTTAGGAAGAAGCTTCCTGCTGCCTTTTAGAATACATGTGAGGAATACATTTTATTTTACACTTACTAATGGATTGTGGATTTGAGAAAAGAGTCCCATTTACTACCATTGCTTGAGGGCCACTACTGTCTGTGTCTGTCTGCATTTGATAGAATCTTAAAGGGGTATTCACACATCCTTATGGCATATTTGCAGCACATGGCATAAATGTCTGTTACAGGCAGTCCCCGACTTACAATGTTCTGCCTTACATCCGTCTCATAATTACAATCGGAGACTTATGGGGCATGGCTCATCGTGCTGACATCACACACTGAATCATGCCCCATAATTACATTGGAACATCACAAACCTTCTTCTGCCAACTGCGTCTTTCATCCGACACAGCACAGCAGCCTCTTTTGATCTCCCTTCTGACCATTGCTGGAAAGCTCCATCTTCAGCCCAGCCCAACAGCTCTCCCTGAAGTCGATCTGGTCTTGCACTGTTGGCCCTGTCATAGCAGGTCTGTTTTTGCTGCTCCTGGCTCCCCCCAACTCCTCCCCAGCAAGCTACAATGTAAAATACAATGAAATATAGAAGTAGTAGGCAGCACTTACCAATTCAAGCTTTTACTTTATTCCATATCGTTAGCAGTGGCAATACAAACAGACAGGACAGATGGCATAACAACGCCGACGGCCGTTTCGCGCAAACACACGCTTCTACTATTTATGGCTGAGCACCGCCAGTAAGCTTGTGAATGAGAAGTTGAAAGCCAGTCGTGGTAACCGACAAAGCTGATCAGTAATCGCTGTCTTAACCCCTTGGTGCCCGATGTTTATCTTGGATATGTGATACAATGTAAAGTACTTTACTGTATTAGCACCCATACAATTATTACATCTGTTACATGCTGGCATTTGCAGTTGTGGAACCACACATGTACTCATTTTATGGGTGCTGATTAGTATACATGTTTAACATGTGCTAGTGTGGCGTGCTGGCACTTGTAGTTTCATGTTCGAAAGCAGCTAGTAGCTGTGGAACTACAGGTGCCAGAATTCCACAGCAGCACATGAAAGACAGAAAGTGAGGTTAAGTGTCACATGTATGAAGACTGTCTAGGTCTGAAACTCACTTTGTTGCCCATAGCAATCAATATGAGCTCCCCTTTTCATTTCTCCAGAGCACAATATGAAATGAGAGGCTCACTCTGATTGGTTGCTATGGGCAACAAAATGAGTTTTAGACCTAGACAGTTTTCATACATGTGGCCCTAAATCTTCTAAACAGGGGCACAGTCAGCAAAACAAATATATAAAAAAACATCCTTGCATTGTCCAAATGTGAAAAAAAACTATTTTGCTGGAGTTACATTTACTAAATATGCTTGTTCCGACTTACATACAAATTCAACTCAAGAACAAATCTATAATCCCTATCCTGTTCATAACCTGGGAACTGCCTGTAGTTACCATTTCCACCTATTCCCCATCTAGCTTCATGCCATGCCTGCTAAGGATGGAGAGGGGGCTGCACACACGTGTCTCTCTCCATTTATGTCTATGGAGCTTTCAAATATAGTGTTTGAAAATCCTATAAAAGTCTAAAGGTAGCTGTGCATGCATGCCCAATTCTCCATTTCTAGTGGCCACTGCACAAATCAGGAGAACAGGACAAGGATTTGGGTGCAGGTCTCAGATATGGGGCTGATACCTATCACTCATTCATGACATTAATAGCTCTTTTGAAAGGAATAGGTTGCATGTAAGAGAGTATTTTTTCTCACCTTATGGTATTTAATATTTTACACTTCATACTTGTTTCTGTCAACTCTTGATGCCCCTTTGTGTTTGTTCCTATTTTGGTTTTGCCTCTTGTGTTCACAGTAATAGGAGGGCTGTTGTATGACAGCTTTGTCAAGCCAAGTCTGTGTTATTAGCTACAACATGTTTCCTGTTTGCAAGCTTTTTAGTAGGAGAGATAAAGCATTGGCACAAGCCCACACATGGTTCAGTGCTAAAATGGGGAAAGGGTAATGGGTCTTGCACGGTGCTATTGCTAGAGAACATCAGTGCAGGTCTACACATGGGTCAATGCTGAAATAGGGGCTGGGTGATAGGTGTTGCACTGTAGCATTGCTGCATAGGATGCAATAGGACTGCATATATTTTGTGTGCATCACTGTATTCTAAGAGCCATAACATTTTTATGTTGATGGAGCTGGACAACCTTTAGTTTTTAGAGGTAGCATTTTTGAGAACATACAATCTTTTGACCTTTTTATTTTGTGGGAGGTAGGATGAACAAAAACAACAATTTTGGTATTGTCTTTTTTTTTTCTGGTATTCACTATATGACATAAATAACACATTGGTTTTATTACTGTAGTAATTATGGTTGCCACAATATTATTTGTGTTTGTTAAAAGGATAGGGAAAAAGTTATCTGTAATACAACCTATAACTAGCAGCTATTACCTGCTGGGCATAGAACAAATTCAGCAAGTGAACTAACTCTATACACCCCCACACAGACTTTAAAACTTTTTTAAGTTTTAGCCCCATTTTTTGGAAGGAAAAAAGTGTATTTTATTGTCTGAAAACTATAGTAAAAAACAGAATTGTTAACAACTCAACAGAACTTTTTGCTTTTGGTTACACAATCAGCATTAAAATAGAAAGATGATTTATTAGTTCTGATATTAGTGGTTTTTTTTGTTATTTTTTTTTTGTATAAGTACACAACATAATGCAGTCTGATGGGTGGCCACATAGCTGATTAAATATACCTGCACAACAAGTCTGTAAAATATGAATATTCTATTTATTGAGTGTCAGTAAAGCAGTTTAAAATAACAAAATCCATAATTAGTATGCAAATTTGCTTTTACAACTCCTGAAAAAAATCCACTGGTCTTGTACCCATCATGTCATAAATTTAATTGGATTCACCGTGCTTGTATAAATAACTTAAATTAGGTGTGGTAAGGAAAGGCTTTGATTGCTTGCCATCAGCCAATTATTCTAATGAGGTTATAATAAACAAAAGCTATAATAGTGGAGTAGTGGATTCTTAAATACAGCAAGTTTTCAATAAATAGACATTATGCATTTATTTAAATTGTTACTTGCCATAACAACTTACAGTGGCAAATTGAACAGAATGGATTTTACATTTTTTTTTTAACCTCTTGTTTGAATGAAAGGTTTACCTTAAAACATGTTAGGAAAAATCATTGGTGGGAGTTTGTAGCCAGTGACACGCTCCTTAGTCTTCTCACTTCGAGACCTTCTCATGCACATGTACAGACCATGGCAGAAGTAGGAGGTGAATCCTAGGTAAGGCAATGGGCTTATTGATTATATTATTATATTACATCAGGAAAATGGGAGACAAACACAAGAGTTGCTTACAGGATGAAACTCGACTTCACTCATTGAAAGCATCCAAAGCCTGGTGATCACAATTAAATACAGTGCATAAGCTTTCCCCCTTCCTACTCTACCTCTAAATCAGGTCTATTTCATGGTCAATGGCTCCATGCTCTCCCTGGTATCACAAGTTTGTTGCCTTGGGATATCTTTTAACTCTGCCCTTTCTTTCAAGCCACACATCCAAGCCCTGACTACTACCTACTGCCTCCACCTGAAAAACATTTCCCAAATCTGCTCCTTTCTTAACTTTGACTTTGCAAAAATGCTTGTACATTCCCTAATTATTTTTTTCTAAGACTACTATAACTTCCTTCTCTGTGGCCTCCGATCTAACACTTTTGTTCCCCTTCAATCCACCCTCAACTCTGTTGCCCCGCTGATCCACCTCTCTCCTCATTCCTTCTCTCCCTCTGAACAGTTGTGTTTGGCAGCGGCAGTACTCTGTGGCTCAGTATGGAATTGGTATCACGATTACTTGATGTGGCCTTCTAAATACAGACCGTTAGCTGTGGCACCGAAAGCTTTTCTGACAGTCACAACATTAGTCACAGTTGGAGGCTTTCAGCTCACCTACTTTGGTCCCTGTCCTATCTCGCCACAATGTCCCTCCATCTTGATTGTTGCAGTAGTCTACTCTATTTTGAAGGCGGCATATGAAGTTTTCTAGTATCCTGTAATTAGAAAGATTAAGCTCGAAATTCTGATCTGTCCACAATAGCAGTTTAGTTTTGTTAATGTTATTTGAACTTTTGAGTTGTCATGGTTCAATTAGCCTGAGGTGTAATTACCATTATGTTTTGCTTACACCTGTATTTGTCCCTCAACAGGCAGTTTAATGAACTAAGAACAGTATTTTGCAGTCTAATCAACAAAGGTGTAGTAAAACACAGCCATCTAACAACTTCAGCAAATATTATTAATAATGGAAATAAAAAAATAGCTATTTTCTCCTGGGAGTCATGATAAATGGTCACTATCAGCCCAAGACTAAGTAGTACAATTATTTAAATTGATCCTTGGTAACATCTGAACATAAAAATGACAAAATAGCCCAGATAGTTGGCGCACTAAATATGTTGATAACATCATTTGTACATGACACATTGCAGATAATAACACAAACTGACGCAGAATGAGCTTGAAGATTCTTTAATATGTTTATTCTTCATTAAAAGCGGAAACTGTTTGGATTCTCACAATTCACTATTTGTCTACACATCTTCTCAGATATCATACTGTTGTATGACTGTATGGAATAAACTGTTTCTTCCCTTAATTAAACTCCTAATGGAGTAGATTAATCATCACTGTCCAAGTAGAACAAATGATAATTCAAATTAACTTCTCCTGTTTTTATCCTCTACTAGATTATTCATTATATAATTTATTTACCTGAATGTGAATGATTTTCAACATTCAGCAACCCATTTCATAGTTGGCTGTAATTGTTCAGATGTTGATGATATACCATATTCATCTAAGGCACATGGAATTTTTTGTAATCCTTAAAGGGGTTTTCCTACCTATAAATCACCTGAGGTGTATGAGTGATCGCCTATTAGTACTCTGTACCTGTAACACCCTTCTATATGGAATTGTGACTTCCTGTTAGGAATTGGTTTCTGACCTGCCTAAGGATCAGTAGGAAAGCCTCCATTCTCCTGTGTTTTATATTTTATTCTTGTCCCATTTTTTCTGTAATGTGTATTCCTACCTCTGACATTTAAAACATAGGGCCACATGTATGAAAATGTTCAGGTCTAAAACTCACTCTTTTGCCCATGGTAACCTATGGGCAACAAAGTGAGTTTTAGACCAAAACAGGTTCATACATGTGGCCCATAGTATCTGTACTCAGAACTCCTAAAGAAGAGAACAGATATTGCTGTGTATGTCACATTTAATTTCTGCATAAGGAGTTTGGGGGGAGGGGGCATTCTTAAGATAGGTAAGGACAGAGGCTCAACTCAAAGTTTCTTGGCCCCACAGCAAAATCTATAAAAAAAAATCCCCACCTACCATGTGTCAGTCGTAATACTGGTGTCTACTTATCTGGCAAAGGGGTTTTCGGTCCCCTTCAGGCCATAGGATCCTGGAAGTAACTGCTACTTCTGCCCCCCCTATAGCTGTGCCTTGGGGTACAGGTCCCATAGGTTGGACCATCATCTATTAGGATGAGTTCACATGGCCAGCGCACACTTTCAACAGTGCTATAGCCCGGCCTCCATTAACTTTCATTTTCTCCGGCGCATAAGCACCTAAAAGAAGTGATATGTCATTTCTTTGTACGGACAAGTACTGTGCGGCGGGGAGTACACCGGCTTAATGAGTGCTATAATTTTACCATATTTGCAGGGAATACTTCGAGCACATTGCAGTGCAATTATGCGACGAAATACTCCCCCTAAATACATCGTGTGAACATGTCTGAGATAGGAACACGTCTTAAAATATTTAATAATTTTGAGCTGGTTCTACAGCTCAGTCATGTTCAGTTAATTAGGAATGATATGCAAGGAGCTGTAGAACCAGGCATAGCCATAATAATTTAGAACCAGGTAACAATGAATGGGATGTAGTTCTCAGATCTCCACTATAATAAACCCCTCTAGGACCATAGTAAAAAAACTGCCATAAGGGGTCTTGTGCAATGAATTTTTGTTCATATGTCTTATGGCTGAGATGATCTCTGTTCTTTCCTAAGTTACTGTCATAAAAATGTTTTTAGTATTAAAATCTTAGATGTGTTTAGGGTGATTTTATGAACAAAAATGATCATAGCATGAAACCAGCCTATATCTTTCATGGAAACAATTATATGATTAGTGCTCAATAAATACAACTTAGGTGCTATTAATAAAGGGCAATAACTGTAAAGTAAGCAATTTTTAAAAAGCATGATATTAAAAAATATGGATGTTTTATCTAATACCGTCTGTCTACGCCCCTACAATGCGCTCTTTTATTGAATTGGTTACTGACCTCCACTTTCGGCTGTCAGTTGTATATAGCGTTATCATAGACTGTTCGAGAACACGCGTCTGTGGACTGGCCAGGCCAGGGAGATTATACACAAGCAAAAAATGTCCATCTTCATTATCCCAGCCACAGGAAATGTCACAGTAATACTGCATTACTGGCCAACACTGAAAGCACACAGTAGTGGTCAGTAACCAAAGAGACAAGACAGCAAGATAAAGATAAAAGAAAGGCCTATATTAGATAGAGCACACATATTTTTTTTAACAACATGCATTTTGAAAATTGCTTACTTTACAGTAATTGGCCCTTCCAGCAGCACATGCTGTGATGGGAATATCCCGTTAAGTTTTATTCTGATTAACATTGTTCTTTTTTTTTCTTTTACATCTCAAATAAAGTTCCCTATTCAGACATATCATAAGACATGTGACATTTTAGATACAAACAGCTATTAGATACCCAAAGGGAGTTCTATCTGCGGCAAATCTGAGGAGAGCAGCTTTTTAGGAAGTGCTGTCTTCAACCATATTGGAAGACTAAACAAGCAGCTTATAGCACCTTCAAACTTCACATCTGAACTATACTTATGCATTATGTAAAAATTCCGGTATTTAAAGCCTTAGTATCACTTTAAAGAGTTAATAAACTATACATCTTAGCTCTATGTCCAGAATGTACCTTCTATAAATATATACCGGTAGATGCATTCTTTATAAATGCTGTAGGATTATTAATTGATATCAAAGACATAAGATAAAAGCTTTTGGGCCCTAACTAAAATACAAATAGAGCCATTAACAGTACTGTTGTATTGTGGTATTGAACAGGGCCCTCAGACAGCATGGCTCAGATGCATTTTCTACCTATGGACCTGGTATAGGCTGACATGCTGTATATAATGACCCCAGTGACCCTTTAATTCTGCCAAATGATATCATCAACTGAATTGCTTAAGGCATTTTTGTATAATAAGGAACCAGTTGGGCCCTTCATTGACTCATAGGTACATTGCCCTGCATTATGTTTTGATTATTCGGTACTTTAGCGTAAATTCTGTAGACAAACAAATTGTAAATACAACTATGCATGGTATTTGATTTTTTTTTGGGGGGGGTTATTTGATTGGCCAATTTTATTTTTTATATTTGAATTAAATCTTAAGTTTTATTTTAAATGATATAACATTTTTTTTTTATTATTAAATATCTCACAAATGCTCTGAATAGTGCTCTAACTGTCACGACACATATGCAAAGACTCTCATTAATAATAATGCCACCTACACGTGTTTTCTAAAAGAATGATAAACTAAGTAACGGTCATTATGAAAATAATAATTTTCCACAATTTCTTACACCTACAGTAGAATACTGATATTGAATAAGTATTAAGTTATCTTCATATGGCTGATTTGGACACTGTTTTTGACGCTGTTTTGGTGCAGATTCTTCCCCCAAAACAACTTCAAAAATGAGTAGAAAACATCTCTAGTTATGTAAAACTGCAGTGTCATTCATATGATGCACTTTTTACTAGCTTATTTTCAGAACTGTTTCCAGAGCTAAATAATAGGTGATGTCAATTTTTGAGGAATTTTCAGTGATTAAAAACACCCATAGAAAACAAAAGATAGCTTCAAAACTGCATCCAAAATGTAGATCTGTGCCAAAAAACACTGTGGCACAAAATTTAAGTGTCAGAATAAAAACTATGTTGAAAAAACATGACAAAAATGCGCCAATAATTGCATCTTAAGAACTTCATCAAAAAAAAAAATTTGAAAAACTGCAACATATGAGGCAGATTTCAGACAAGTATTTGAAACTGATTTGGATGCTGGAAAATAAGAGGGACATGTATGTAAGAAGTCTGGCATATTTTCAGCCCGACATCAGGTGCAGCCCCGTTTGCATTACTGAAAAGGCTCCTGAACAACATTATCAGGTGCATTAGAGAGCGCAAGCGGCACTTTGTAGTACGCATGATTTTGGGCGCATTAATCGTACGAAGCTATAGATTTATAGCTTCGCTATGGCAATTGTAGGCTTCTTACTGCTGGGACAGGTATACCACTTTTAAAGTGGTTTACCTGAACTAGAAATGTCGTCTTAGCGCTAGAATGCCCCTGATTTAAGACCCGCGGTAGAGCGGGTTCTTAAGTCAGGCCTAGTCTATGCTGTTATAATGAACATAAAATTTGACATTTAAACACCAAATCTCATATATGTGGCCGTAAGTAGTGTTGATCGAACTGTTCTAGAAAAGTTAAGTTCTAGTAGAACTGCTCGAATTTTTAGAACTTGAATGGAACCGAACTGTTCATTTGAGTAAAGTTCTATTTTGACACGCGATTTTCAGTTTAGTTTTCAGCGGCTCTCTGCACTTTTGGCGGCCATCCAGTCACCTTTCTGCACTTTTAGCGGACATCCAATCAGTGCAGAGCACAGAGAAGTGTGAAAAACGTTATTGCTGAGGTGTAGGGCTCTCATTGGCTGCTAAAATCACATGACCATGTTATTTATATTTCACTGTATTGCCTTGTGAACACCATTTTCAGATCGCTCTCTGTACTGTACAGACTGCTCTGTTAGTTAGATAGCATTTTCCTCTCCATAGACTTCAATAGTTAGGGAGTTTGGTATTGCTGGCTGCATCTTTCCCACACCCAGAAGCTATTATTTGGCTTGGATTTGCCAAATCATATTCAGTGCCCAAAAGTTCAGTTTTTGCAGTTTTGGGTGTTCAGTAATTGTATAACACACCGTCTCCAAATCTCCTATGTGTCAATGGGGCTTTTGGGCCCTCTCAGGATGCAGGGTCCCGTAGCAGCTGCTACCGTATCCACGTATCTCCACATATGCTCCACGTATCCAATTTACTGTTATGAATGGTAATTACAGCTTCTCCTTACTTGTATAGATATAAAAATTAACTAGAACATCTTCTCCCATAGACTTTAATGGGGTTCAAGTTCTAGTTCGAATAGAATCTTGAACTGAACACACTAAAGTTCGAGGTTCTTAGGGATATAATGAAAACAATGCTTCAACATGCAAAATAAACTTATATATAAGTTATAATTTGTTATTATAAAAACTATACTATAAATACTATTAGAAATACCATATTTTTTTTTATTAGAAATGCTTGGACATCTATGGATTATGGACACCTGAAATCCATTCTGTTATTGCATTGCCATGTACTCTTAGAAATCAGGAGTTGCAGTTGGTTTCCATTAACACTTTTCTGCCTTTAGTCTTTCTTAGTTTGCACATATATGTGGATATTACAATACAGGCTGTTTGATGTCCTACAAATGTCTGATAACTTAGTCTGTAACCCCTCAGTGACCTCTCATGTACACTCATTTAAATTCTAATTCTACTTAATTTCTGTTTAGATTTTTCTTTTTACATGTAAGCGCAGACTAGCCTTCAGGAAAAAAAGAGAGGGGACAACCAAGTTATCATAGGGTTCTCTAATGGAATGAGGACAAAACTACTTTTTGTGTAACTACATTACATGCAATCTGCAGAAGCCAGGGGGTGTTAAAATTTTAATTAAAACCTATTGTGAATTTATTTTATTTGTAAAAATGCTTGCAATTTAATAAACAAAAGGTTCAGGGGTATAAATGTCGTTTAAATACCAGAGATCAGAGTACTGTATTCATGATTTATTGTCATTAAGTAGTAAGATGAAAGGTTGAGTATTGTATAGTCATAAATTCAGGGCATGCCATGGTGGCTCAGAGGTTAGCACTGTTTCCTTACAGCACTGGTGTCCTGGGTTTAAATCCCACTATGGACAACATCTGCATAGAGTTTCTATGTTCTCCCCATGTTTGTGTGGGTTTGCTCTAGGACCTTCTATTTCCCTCACACTCTGAAAAAATACAGATAGATTAATCTGTAAGTTAGATATTGAGTCCCAATGGAGACAAATGCAAATATGATGGCAATCTATGTACAGTATGAATAAATGTTCTAGTGGTTAGCTAGTGTATGCATTAGCTATATAACTGGTGGCTTTTGTCCACCAGCAAACCAGGGACCAAGAGAATATAGGTACTTAAGTGATTGGGGTTGTGTTGTAGTCTATCAGGTAGGACATGGCACAGTGTAGAGCAGGGGTGACAGGATTTTCTGGTGTAATAGGTCTTTATGACACCAAAATGTAAATACCCAAAATGGCTGGAAGGTCTTGGTTCCATTTTTGGGACAGCCAGAAATCAGAATGATAGGTCCCCTGCTCTGTACTCCAGAAAGAAGATTTGAGGCTCCTTTTTCATTGTTTTGGGGTTGCCAAAATGGGTGCTTCAAAATTAGAACTAAAAAGAACAACACAAACATATACTGTATATAGCCACCTCTCCATCATCTCCTCCTCTGTGGAGTCTCAAACCTATCAGACATTTTCATTTTATTTTGTGGCTATGCCATGACTTTCAGAAATAAATACTCCTTTGAGTAAAAAATACTGAGATAATACAGAAACAGTTTTTACTGGATTGTTCATTTAGGTTGCTTAAAATAGCACATACTGCCTTATAGTGCCCACCATAACAGTGTCAGCTATGCAATTCCCACTATGACAATTCCAGCTATACAGTGTCTGGCATAACAGTGCCAGCCATAGAGATAAATTCCAAGGTAAAATCTGTAAATCTACAAGAATATATATGTTACACATGAAGATTTTCCTGAATATTTGACACAGATTTGCAGCAAAAGTTGACTACTGCATTTTTGGCAGATTTCTCAATCTTGTAAGGTCCAGACATAAAGCAAATTTTCTACTATAAATTTGCTGCAGATCCACACAAAATGTGTTAGATATATAATATGTTGTCTATAGCCTGCTATGGTCCAGTGCTCTACCATCTGAATCATAAATCAGTCAGGGAGTTTAGGAGTTCATGTGGGTATGAGGAGGGTTTGAGATTCTTTTAAGCCTACTATTTGTGTATTAGACAATACACACATGGACAAAATTGTCGGTACCCTCCAGTTGAAGAAAGAAAAAAAAAACAAAAGTCACTGCACCTGGCAAAAAAAAATTACATTTAAATGTACTTAAAATCAACTAATGAAAATCAGACATCGGTTTTAAACTGCAAAGAGACATCTCTACATGTCCACAGGTATTTTGTCCCACTCCATGTATGCACTCTGCCCAAGCTTTCTATATATAAATTTATGAGTATATATTATGCACTACTCACACAAAGTTATGGATATTTGCCTTTTGGTTGAAATTTCAGAATGAGCATAACATTTTTTGAACATTTTTTTAAATGTACTAAAAACCATCTCTTAACTTTAGAATGCGCATGTTCAATGTTTCAGTACTTTTTAGCACAACTTGCTGATCTCTGTCAAGGAACTAAATGGTAAAATTCCCAACAGGTGTTTGATCCCTAAATCACACAATACATTTAGGATATCAATTTGAATATGGATTTAAATAGTCCTCCTCATTATGCTGTTTAAATTTTGACATCATGAGATCCAAGCAACACCCCGCTATTGCGAGGCTTCAAGCAGGATGCTCTCAGACAGAGGTGGCCAATCAGCTTAGAATGTCAAAGAGCGTCAACAGCAGGTGGTAACAGAGATACAGAGAGACTGGAAGAGTCACAAAAAGGCAAAGAAGTGGTGTCCTTTGGCTACATCACACAATCATGACCGCATCATTGTAAACAATGCCCTGTGGAACCGGATGATGAATGCCACACAACTCCAGGCACGTTTCAAGGAGCTGAGAGGAGAGGACATCAAGGAGAGCGCTATGCATCAGCCACTGTTGTCACCAGATGCGTCTTTGGTGGTGATGGTGTTACATTGTGGGCAGGTGTATCTAGTCAATACAGAACTGCCCTACACTTTGTGAATGGTACAGTGACAAGCCTCTACTAATTGAATAACATAATTAATCCAGTCACTGTGCCTCTGCATGAACAACACAGAGCTAATTTCATCTTCATGGATGACAATGCTCCAGATCATTGAGGTTGCATCATTAGGGAATAGCTGTTGGACACTGGAGTACCTCAAATGGACCTGCCTGCACTTTCTCCAGTCTTGATCCCCCTAGAAAACCTGTGGGATCAGCTGAGTCATTGTGTAGAAGCTCATAACTCTGTACCCCTGAACCTCAATAATCTGAGAGGTGCCCTGCAAGAAGAGTGGGATGCCATGCCTCAGCAATCAATAAATCAACTTGTGAACAGTCTGAGACGGAGTCATCAAGCTGTAATTGATGCTCAAGGCCAGATGACACGTTATTGAGACATTGACATTTTTTCCACTGTTGGCTTTTGTTTGATTACTGTAAATTATGTGAGACAAGAAAATCACCATTGCATGCTACGACTTAATTCAGTATTTAGAGAGAGTGAGCAGAAAATATCGTCCTGTAACATGAGGAAATAAACGCACAGTTTCTTCATCGTTACTTGGATCCTGCAATTTTTTTCTTTGGATATAGATCTGTATATATATGGGTTATACTGCTATATTGAATGTAATATAAAATAACCTTGTGCAAGGATTTTACAATAATTCTAAGACATGCATTACTGGTAGCAGGAAAGGAGAACTACGATGATTTTTATATGTTCACAAAATAGTCCAGGAAGGTTATTACTGTAACACTGATCCACTGACAGAAATAATCAATTTTCCTCTGTATCAAGAAAACATAAAAGAAACCTTTCGTCACCGTGGATCCATAGTTGGAAAATGTCCTTACCATTGTTCTTGAAATATGGATTTATTTATAGAAAAGAGTAGTGGTGGTAGTAATAACAGGCATGCCGCACGGTGCTGTCCGTGTTTTTTAACTGTCCTCAATGGATTTTTTTTTTTTTTTTTACCAGGGCTAGCAAACACTGTTATTCTGCATAGATTTGATAGGTTCCATTATCATCTTGCATGGCTACATTTTTGAATAGGTTAATGTAATATGTTTATTTCTGTGAGGGTTAAAACATTTTCTCAATGTGGCTTGAAGTTCAAAAGGGTTTATATAAGAGGAAAAACACACAGCTTCCTCCAGAAATAGTGCTCTTCTTGTCCATGGGCTGTGTCTGATTTTGCAGATAAGCTCTATTCAAATCATTTAATTCATGCTTCAACACTAGACGCAGTACAGATAAGATTGGTACTTATTTTTAAAAAAAAAAAAAAAAACTTTTTGTAATGTCAAAAAATCCTTTATATTTTCTTTTCTATAAAGAATTTTTTGGGCCCGACAATTTTGTCCCCACTCTTTAAGCCAGTGTTTCTCCAAATCCCGTCCTCAAAAATCACCAACCCGGTCAATTTTTTAGGATTTCCTAACATTTTCCCCAGGTGATATCATTATTGGTTTTGTGAATTTTGCACAGGTGATATCAATTATTGGGCAGTGCATTCCTTTTTGGGGGGGGATCCTGAAAACATGACCCCTTATGGTTTGGGGCCCCGAGGAAAAGGAGTTGAGAAAACCCCTGCTTTAAGCCAAAGGCTTAAACAGGAAAGGGGGGAGTTTGGGGGTTCCCTTTAAAAATTTTTTCCGGGCCCAAAAAAAACTTGTAAAAGGGGAAACATTTTTTGGGTTAAATAATTTTTTCGAGGTCAATTTTTTTCAAATTTTTAAAACAGTATCGCACAGTCGTGTTGTAAAAAGGACCCAACAATTGTTTATTATTTCTTTTGTATTTGTCCCGTTTTATTGGAAAAAGTTAAAATAGAAATATTAAAAGAAATATTAGGGAAACACATTAATGGCCCTTTTAAAAAAGGGTTAAATTTTCAAAAAAAACCCTTTTTAAAAAAGGGTTTTACAGAAAAATTTCAGAAAAATTTTTGTTTGCCCGTGATTGCCTCCAAAAAAAGTACAAAGGGTACCATCAATTTTGTCCAGGTCCAACCCCTATCCCTGGGGGATTTTGGACCCCCAATGCAAAATTTTTGGGGTTTCCCACTTTCCAATGTCCCCTTATAATTTCTTTTTGTCTTTCCCAAGTAAACTGACCCGGGCTTATAGCTCCCTCCTTTTATTTATCCCCTTTAGTTTTAAAATTCTGTCAATAAAAAAATTTTAAAGTTTGTGGTAAATAAAAAAAGGGGAATGTTTTTTTTTCTGTTTCATTTCATCAGAAAACCAAAAAATCCCCCCCCCCCAAATATTTTTATCTAAAAGTTAAAAGGACAGTAAAAATTTTAAAATGCACAAAAAGAAGATATCTGAAAAAAAGCTTTGTTGGACCCCAAAAATTTTAAAAAAGAAATAAAAACCCCCCATGGGCCCGGGCAGACCCCAATGGGGTTGAAATTTTTTGTCACCATAGTGAACCCAAAAGCTTTCCCGATAAAAAAGGGGAAATGGGCCCGGGGGTTTGGGTGGTGGTTAGCATGGAGTCTAAATAAGTTGTTTAAAGGGGCCCGACATTCATTCAAATTTTTTTGGGCCCCCTTGGAAACCCCGCAAAAAAACATCTTGTCTCGTTTGGGGTTTTTTTCTATGGAAAAAGGGTTTTTATTCTTAAATTTAAAAAAAAAAACCCCCCCTTTTGTTTGGGAAATTCTCATTAAAAAACCCCTTTTTTTTTCCCCTTCCCGCTTTTACACTTGACAGTTTTGGTTTTAACCCAACAAACAATAAAAACAAACTCCGTTCAACCCGTTGCGGGGAGTCTCCCAAACAAGTGCGCGGGGGAGTATTTTTCCATTTTCATTTAAGATATGTGACAATTTTTTTTGGGTTAATTTTTAACAATCCATTGTATGGTACAACCTAACAGTCAATTATGTTTAATCAGTGTGAAACCCTTTTCATCTTCTGGGGTGAAAATTATTTTAAACGCTGTACATTGCCTACATTTTATATTTCCTGGGAAAGGGACCCCCAATTTAAATTTTTTTTAACCCTTTTATTTATAATACAGCAACACTACATCCATTTATTCCATCTCTGAAAAAATACTGTTGTTAAAATTTACTGTATACTGAAAGAAATGGCATACTGAATAAATACACATTATAACACTGAGGACAGACGCCTACCTCAATATAATACCCAAGGGTTTTAGACCCTGCTGGTCGTAGATATCAAAATTTATACAAAGCGATAGATAATAATAAAATAGATAAGAAAGAAAAGATAGATAAAATGATAGATAGGGTAATGAGAAATGTGCAGGGCTACGGGTGGTGTCCTTTGACGCTCATTGGCCTTTTGCCAAAAGGGACCCGTTTTGGGGTTTTGGACAGTTTTGGGCTTTTATTTGTGATAACCCAAATTTTAAGCAAAGGGGCCTTTAATACAGGTAATAGTGGGGGACAGGGAGCTTTTTAAGAAAGTTACAGGTTGTAGGGGCCAAAAAGGTTTTCCTTTTTTTTTTAAAGGGGACCAAATAATTATTTTTCCCTCCCTAAATTTTTCAAATAAAATTTCCCTTCCCAAAACAAAAAGTGGTTGTTTCTGGATTTGTTTTTTCTTTTGTCTCTTTATAGTTGAGGTCCCCCTATGGAAAGTCAATTACAAAGGGCCTTTTCCCCTCTTTTTTAAGTGGTAGAACCCCCCCTTTCAAAA
Source organism: Phyllomedusa bahiana (assembly GCA_025379985.1). Lineage (NCBI taxonomy): Eukaryota > Metazoa > Chordata > Amphibia > Anura > Hylidae > Phyllomedusa > Phyllomedusa bahiana. Next base: position 156,023 of record JAODAL010001443.1, read on the forward strand.
ATTTGGTGGTGACTAAAATTTCTTTTTTTTCCCCAAAGTAAAAGGTATAATAAAAAAGAATTGGATTCCATTTAAAAAAATGTTTGTATGCCCTGTAAAATTTCAAAAACAATAGAAAACCCTATTGTTTTATAATTTCAAGTGCCCCAAAGGGAAAAACCAAAAATTTTTTTATGAATAATTTTGTCCATTTTTTTTTGTCACATCAAATAGATGTAATGACAAAGCTGAGGTGGCAGAAACATCACAGGTGCAAGGGACACCTTGTTTCCCTTTAAAATTTAAATTGGGCAAAAGATGAACCGACCCTTTTAGGTCAACACAAAGAGGTATAAAAATGCAATCTCACAAACCATTTTTATATAAAACCCCCCAAAAACCCCCGAAAAAAGCTGTTGGGATTTGTATATTATGAAAAATACATTTCATAAAATGTACAGAACTGGTATTTCCTGTCTTTTGTAGAGAAGTCATGAAGCTAATCATACAGTGTACAGAAATCAGTCAATCCCCCCAACCCTCAAAAACTTTTAATATGTTTAATCCAATAAATTTTAAAGGGGCTTCTCTCAGCCAAAAGCTATTGGGGTACCTGACCCATTTTGCAAGTTTTTCCCCACTACAAGAAAAGGGATGGGTTTTTAAACTTTTAAATTTTAGGGGAAAAATTTCATCTGTGAGAGCAGGAAAAGAAAAAAAAACCCGAAAAAACCTTTTTAAAAGATTTTTAAAATTTTAAATTTTTTTTTCCATTTTTTTTGAATAAAATAAATATTTGGGTACAATAGGAAAAAAAAAACTTAATATTTGCGAAAAAACAGAAACCTTTGTGGGCAATTACCCGAGGGCAGACGTTTCCCGCATTTTGACCCTTTTTGCCCCCACACTGTTTGCAGGAAAAATTTTTTCCCCCTCCTCCATACGATCTTCCCCCACACCCTTTTTTGGGTTTCAAAGGTGATGCTGGGCTACATTGGGGGGGGGTCTCAGATCACTCCAAAATTTTGGGTTAGGGCTGGAGATTGGGGTTTGGCCCCACCCCAAGAACCTTGAAAAGTTTCTTATGGAGCCACTCTTTAGTTGCCCTGGTTGTGTGTTGAGGGTCATTGCCCTGCTGGAAGACCCAACCACGGCTCATCTTCAGTGGTCCTACTGAGGGAAGGAGGTTGTTGGCCAAAACCTTGCGATACATGGCCGCATCCATCCTTCTTTCAATATGGTGCAATTTTTCTGTCCCTTTTGCAGAAAATTACCCCCAAAGTATGATGTTTCTACCCCCATGCTTCATGGTTGGGACAGTGTTCTTGGGATTGTACTCATCTTTCTTCTTCCGCCAAACAAGGCGAGTGGAGTTGATACCAAAAAGTTTTATTTTGGTTATTGGCGAACTTCAAACAGACTTGGACATGTGCTGGCATAAGCAGCAGGACCTTGCATTGCTCTGCAAGATTTTAATCCATGACGAGGTAGTGTGTTGCTAAAGCAATCTTTAAAACGGTGGTCCAAGCTCTATTTAGGTCATTAGCCAGGTCCTCCTATGTAGTTCTGGGCTGATTCCTGACCTTTCTCAGAATCATCCTTACCCCGCGAGGAGAGATCTTGCATTGAACTCCAGACCGAGGAAGATTGACAGTCATCTCGTGTTTCTTCCACTTTCTTATAATTGCACCAACAGTTGTTGCCTTCTCACCAAGCTGCTTGCCTATTGTCCTGTAGCTCTTCCCAGTCTTGTGCAGGTCTACAGTTACGTCCCTGGTATCCTTAGACAGCTCTTTGACCTTGGCCATGGTGGAGAGGTCGAAGCGTGATTGATTGAGTGTGTGGACAAGTGTCTTTTATACAGGTAACAAGTTAAAAAAGGTGCAATAAATACAGGCAATGAGTACAGAATAGAAAGGCTTTTTAAAGAAAAACTAATAAGCCTGTGAGAGCCAGAATTATTGCTGGTTGGTAGGTGATCAAATACTTCATGCAATAAAATGTAAACTAATTGTTTAAAAATCATACAATGTGATTATCTGGATATATTTTTTTTTTTATTCTATCTCTCACAGTTGAAGTTTAGATAAAAATTACAGACCTCTCTATTCTTTGTAGGTAGGATTGCCAGTGTATCAAATACTTATTTTCATCACAAAATTACAGTATCTATGTACCTATTTCTCTAGCTGCCTGTATGTCTATCTGTCTGTCTATCATCTTTTTATTTGTGTCTAGTTAAACAAAAAAACGTATCAGCAGCAGTCTATCTATCTATCTATCTATCAGTTATTTATGCAATCCACATTCTTATACTATATGGAATTTTGGAATCCATTCTTGTATTATACATTTATCTATCTATGGAACAAACGGCTCTTGAATCCTCTATTATTAATTTATGTAACTAAAAGTTCTTAGCTAATTATCTATCTATCTATCTATCTATCTATCTATCTATCTATCTATCTAACTATTTATCTATCTATCTATCTATCTAACTATTTATCTATCTATCTGTCTGTCTATCTAACTATCTATCCATCCCTCTAGTTATAGAACTCATAGTTATCATAGTATATATCTAACTCTTTTTAAAACCAAACATTTTTCTATTAAAGGGGATCTGTCACCAATTTTTATTTTTACTTATTCAAACAAGACCCTGATACATATGCTTTTCTTCTTAGCTGTTTTTATTTTCTGATTGTAGATTTCTCAATTCAGTCATCCATATATGATTGTGGGGACAGCATTTATGCTTGCACTGCTTTTAACAGCAGTCAGAGAGATAATTTACAGAAGCTTCATGCACATTGGAGCCATAAGACTGAGTCCCATTGACTTCTATAGGAGAGTTTTCTAGGCATGCTCTGTGACCTGGGAAGAAGTCAGTGTACAGGGAGGAGGAGAGAGTGAACTGTGACTATCTCCTATTGTGACTGGTGGTTCCTGTGTTATTTATACACATTGGTGTCACCTTTCAGTGTAATCCTGCTTGTACTCATAATGAGCAGACTGCTGAAAAGCTTGCTCTACAGAACAGGAAGTGTCAGACTCTTTTTTAGACCTAGTGACCAAAGTGAAAGCTGCACGATTTAAGAAGTTTTAAAAAATATTGAAAGTGATATGGAAAACTAAAAAAAAAAAAATCCTAAAAAATGTGTTTAACAGAAAAACGTGAGATAAACAATAAGTTATGTTTTGATGACACATTCCCTTTAACTATCTATGGAGCACATGATTCTTTAATACTCTTATTAATTTATGTAACTCACAGTTCTTATCTAATTTATCTAACTAACTCTCTATTTAAGTATGTAACTTTCAGACAGATCATATATTACATATCTATTATATGTAATCTAGAATTCTGATATTGTACTGTACATCTCTATCTATAACCCATCACTCATATATTCTATAATTTATTTATGTAACTAAATGTTCTTATTTAATTTATCTATCTATCTATGTACTTATCTGTCTGTCTGTCTATTGACCGATCTATCCCTCTAGCCAGAGAACCTACAAATATTACATTATACATCTAACTATTTATAAAAAAACAAAACTTCTATACTATGCATCTGTTTATCTAGAGAACTCATCACTTTTAGATCATCTAGGATTTATTTTTGTAACTCCCATTATCTATCTATCTATCTATCTATCTATCTATCTATCTATCTATTTATCTATCTATCTATCTGTCTATCTGACTGTCTGTCTGTCTGTCTATCCATCTATATAATACACAGCTGTCTATAGAATTCAATATCCTTATATTATACATATATCTATCTATGGAACACAGGTCTTATTTTATGTCTATTATTCATTTATATAACTAACAGTTCTTATCTATCTATCTATTTTTTCACTATCATCACTTGGCCTATCATCATACGGTTATTTGATAAAACGCACCCTATAACAATATTAACCCTGTGTATAAATTGTAATCCTGTTTTACTAGATTTAATCATAGTGGAGATTTTTATTCGATTTAGTCTGTGCTGCTCTGCGCCATTCAGGTATTGCAGACAATTAAATGCAATGTGCTGGCACAGCACTTTATTGTTTGAGATATGTGGATCTGACACAAAAAGAATTTTGTCCTAGTTTCTATAAAATTTAGGTCATATTCATTATACATTGCATGGTAGAAGTGAATAAAAACAGTAACAACTTTAACAATACAGTATTACATGAATGCATATTAAGCTTATGGCCATGCAGGAATTTGGCGGTATTATTTTTCAGCTTGGTATTTTTATATAAGAGAAAGGAATACTGCATGGTTAGTTCAGTTATATAAGTTTATGATCTCTAAGAGAGTGATGGAGCCATTTGAAAACTGCTTTCCCCATCTTCGGATAAAAAAAGCTCTATTCGCACACTGTAAAATTGCGCTGTAGAAGATAAAATGGGGTTATCGAATTGTTGTGAACTCTATCACTCTTGCTCCTCCATTATTCATCCTTAACTCTGTTGCAGCTTAATCCACCGCTCTGCTCAGTACTCCTCTCTCCCCTCACGAATACCTTTTAACTCATTTAGTTGAAATTAATTGCCCTCTAACCATGACATGTAAGGCTCTTCATAACTTGTCCTCTTCATACATTTCTGCCTTAATCTCCAGATATCTCCCCTAAAACAACCTCTGCTTCTCACATGACCTTCTTTTCTGCTCTCCTCTTGTCCAATCCTCATACAACCTCCTTTTAGTTTTCTCCTATGCATTCACCATACTATCCCAGCACATTAATAGATTACCAACAGCAGACACCGCTTCTAAGCGTGCAACAGAATTATTCAACGCGTTAGTCACAGCATACAAAATTAATTAGTAATCCGGGTGAGTTTAATAGCATCACATGATTTCATAAACAATGGAGTATTTCCCCAATGTTTCGGTCCCAAAGACCTTTATAGGGAATCTAACACTCTTCTCTAAGCCTCCACTGTGTGTGCCATTGGTAACCTATTTTTGAACTATTATTGCCAACTGGCACCATAGTGTCTGGTGGGAGTGCCAAACTATGAAATTCTTATCTCAGCACATTAGACTCTCCTCCACCTTTACCATTTTCTAAAGTGACCTGAGGACCTATCTCTTCAGGATAGCCTACAATGTACAATAATCCCACTGTCACTACTAGACCCCACAAACATGTCTTCCCCTCACCTCCTGTCTCCTTCTATGTCCCCTATACAGGCAGTCCCTGGGTTACGAACAGGATAGGGACTGTAGGATTGTTCTTAAGTTGAAATTGTAAGTAAGTCTAAACAGGTACATTTATTAAGTGTAACTCTAGCAATTTTTTAAATTTTTTTTTAGTTTTGGATAGTACAGGGGACAGTTTTTTACATTTGTTTTGCTGTCTGTGCCCTTGTTTAGAAGATTTCACCTCCCTTTCTGTATTTCATCTACTGCTGTGGCATGCTGGCATTTGGTTATTATGGGGCATGACTCAGTGTATGATGTCAGTATGTTGAGGCACATCCCTATAAGTTTCCGTTTGTAACTTTGGGACGGATGTAAGTCGAGACGCTGTAAGTCGGAGACTGCGTGTACATTGTAAAGGCTTGTGTGGAGGGTCTTCTCTTTCTCTGTTCCAGTTGAGTTATTTAGTGCTGTTTTTGCACCTGCTTAGTCTTGTGTTTTGTATGTTAAATCCTTTTAAATTTATCATGCCATGGAAGTTATGGCATGTAAAAATTAATAATAATAGTTGTCACTAGAATATTTATAATAAAAAAGAAACTAGAATTGACTGACTTTAAGTAACCAGAGACCTTACATGTTAAACCTGCCCATCCTTGTAGACCTACAATATATCTACTTGCTCTCAAAGAAAAAACATGCAATGCAAGTTTTAGTTCTGCCTGTTGGACACTTTGGGGAAATTGGAAATCGGGAATTCAGTGTGTGCAATCACAGCTACTAGCTTGTAGTGTGGATGAACACAAAGCAAAAGAAGCAGATGTAGAATAATTTCATTGAACAGTTTAGACTTACCATTGTTACAGAGCCCAATCAACATTATGCAGCTTATATTTTGTGCTGTGTAGCTAGAGCTCAGTAGGTTTATATGACCTTGCACCTTCCTTACTAAACATACCTTAAATCAATCACTCTATGTAGCTCTTGGGAAAAGTATATGACTTAATTTAAAGAAGATAATAAGATTAGAGGTAAAACTCTGATGTTCAAAATTTGTGTTTTCTAATTGTATATATTTTGAGGGAACAATCATAGTTCTCGCTGATGTGTTTTCTTTTTTAGGATAATGATGTCTTGGTGTGGAGGTACAGTATAACCCTCTGGACGGAGCTGAAAGTTCAGTGCTGAAAATTTTGAGAGGAAATTGCATTTTGCTACTGATTCAATCTTTTCATTCTGCTTTGTTTAGAGAAAGGCATTGTTGCTGTTTAATGTGGATAAATGTAAGGTAATGAATTTAGGCTGAGGAAACAAAATAAATTACATTATGTAATAAATAGTACGATACTGGGTAAAACTATAGCTAAAAAAGACTTTAGGATATTGGTAGACAGTAATCTTAGATTCAGTGACCTATGCCAGGCAGCTGCTGCCACAGCAAATGAAATCAGGGTTGCATTAAAAATGGCATAAATGCTCAAAACAGGAATATAGTTTTGCCTCATTACAAATCACTGGTGGGGCCACATAGGTAATATTGTATGCAGTTTTGGACCCTAGTGTATAAGAAGGACAAAGCTGAGCTAAAACAGGTGCAGAAGAGGGCAGCCGAGTTAGTTAACTCCCACACCAGCCCGTCGACTTTTGACGTCGGCTGGTGTGGGTCGTTTGTCTGCAGCGCCGTCTTTAGACGTCGCTGCAGACACCGGAGTTTGCGGCGCCCAGGCGCCGCAGCTGTGTTGAGATCGGGGCTGTACTACACAGCCGTGATCACATAGCATCTCCTGTGAGCAGCGGGGGAAACCTCTGCATTCCGGTGCTTTAACCCTTTGATTGCGGTGGTGCGTTACCGCAGCACAATCAAAGGGTTTCCCCTGCTCTGTCGGGTGATCGAAACACCCGGTCACCGGACAGAGCTCGGGGAATGGCTGCACAGTCAGCCCTGGGGACATAAAGTGGCCCCAGAGCTGTCTTTGTATGAAGCAAGTGACCAGGACTCACTGTGTGCTGTCCAGATCACTGCCTGTGTCAAAGTGACACAGATTAGAATGTATTAGCATATATGAATGTGCTAATACATTACTAAGTGTTAAAAAAAAAAATAATAATTGAAAAAGTTCTCCCTTCATGGGATTAAAAGATAAAGTAAAAAAAAACAGAAAAAGTGTAAAAAATAAAATAAAATAAAAATATTTAATAAAAAATAATTGTGCATGTATTACACACACAAAAAAACCTACACATATTAGGTATCCACACGACCGTAATAACCTGTAGAATTAATCTAACAAGTTATTAAGTGTGAAATGTGCATTGTTTAAAAAAAAAAAAAAACATTTTTTTTAAAACAACTAAAAAAATTCTGCAATTATTTATAAGCAAATTTAAACTATTCCCCCATAAAGTACAACTTGTCTCGAATAAAAAGAGGCCTTATCCAACTGCGTCATTGAAAAAATAAAAAAGTTACAACTGTTGAAATGCAAGGAGGTAAAAACTAAAAAAATGTTCTGGTCATTAACTACTTTTCATGTGTTCGGCTTAAGGGTTTAAGGGAATGTGGGGGGTGCAGTACCAGGATAAACTATTAAACTTGGGGTCATTTAGCTTGGAAAAAAGATGGTTTAGGGGTGAATTAATTGCCATGGAAAGGATAGTACACATATATCCTGCAATATCTTTTTATGCCCAAGACTGTAACAACAGCAAAGAGGAAAGTCTAAAGAAAAAAATATCATCATCATCACAAACAAGGAGTTTAGGAATGGTAAGGTTATGGCACTTGCTGCCACAATTTTAAGAAAGGCTTAGATTCCTTTCTTGAAAATTGTATTATCACAGGCTGTGGTTAATAAATTCTGGACATAGGACATTGAGCTAGGGACTATTCTAATGGCTATAATTGGAGTTGAGATGGAATTTTATGTGTTGTATGAGACAATTGGCATGCACCTGATATGGGGTTTTGTCTTCCTCTGGATCAACAGTGTAGGGCTATTGGTTGGACATAATCGACCTGTAGATTTTTCTACAATTACTATGTTATCTACTATATTACTATGTTGCCATAGAATCTGTTATTGTTAATCTTTCCTTTAAGTTGATATGATCTTAGTATAAGGTTTGCTTCATTAAGTGGCATCTTTCAGCAGGAGAATTTACCTTGCAACTCTTCATATATGGTTTAGGAATGATTTTAGGGTACATGACAAAGTTCAAGGTGTCGACTTGCCCTCCAAATGACCTACATTTTAATGTAACTAAACATCTATGGGATATGCTAGAAAACACGTCTGCTATATGAAGGCCTTACCTCACAATTCATAGGACTTAAAGCGGTTTATTTACTACAGACATTGATAGCAAATTGCTAGGTGCCGCTCAGCTATTCTGTGAACTCCTATTCAAGTCTATGGGACTGTCTTGACCACCTCTTCAGTCAGAATGGAGAGGTGGTTTTTGGGCTTGTTTAGGAAATAGGACCTATCAGACATTCTAGTGATATGACATCAATATCTGCAGTGAAAAAAACCCCTTTAAGAGAATTGATACCACAGGGTACTTTCAGAGGTTTTTTTGAGCCCACAACTTTAAAAGGTCAGAGTTATTTTGATGACACAAAAGGGGACCTACACAAAGTTAGCTGATTTTAATTAGTGTTTGTGTAATATGCACTACTCACAAAAAGTTAGGGATATTTGGCTTTCGGGTGCAATTTATAGATAACGTAAAAATTACAGTGATATTTTATCCTGAAAGTAGGCCATTTAAGTTGTAGCATGCAATGTTAATTTTCTCATCTCAAACAAATTAATAAAACAAAAGCCAACAACAGTGGAGGGTATACACCATCAAAAAGTGTCAATGCCTTAATAAGATGTCATGTAACCTTGACAATGATGTCTCATGCTGTTCTCAAGTTGAGTTATTGACTGCTGAGACATGGCATCCCACTCTTTTTGAAGGGTAAACCTCAGATCATTGAGGTTCAGGGGTAAAGGGTAACGAGATTCTACACAGTGATTCAGCTGATCCCACAGGTTTTCTAGGGGGATCAGTTCTGGAAAAAGTGCAGGACCCTCCATTTGAGGTACCTCAGTCTCCAACAGCTGTTCCCTAATGTTGCGACCTTGATGAGCTTGAGCATTGTCATCCTTGAAGATGAAATTACCCCTGTGTTGTTTATTTAGAGGATCAATGACTGGATTAATGATGTTATTCAAGTAGTAGAGTCTTGTCATTGTACCATTCACAAAGTGTAGGATAGTTTTGTATTGGCAAGACACACCTGCCCACGCTGTATCACCACCACCACCACAGGCTCATCTGTGGCATAGCTATCTCCTTGATGTCTCCAGCATTGTTGGCGGCCATCATCTCTGCTCATAGTAAATCGACTTTCATCACTGAATAGCACTGACAACCAATGGTCCCAGATGCTCCCTGACCCATGCAAAACAATGATGCCTGTCCATGGTGGTGTGTTCAGGTACTCTTGCCGGACATCTAGCACACAGGCCATGTTGATTTAAATGGTTAGAAAGGGTCTGTCATGACACTTGGTTGACACTCTCACCTCCCTTAAATGTGCCGGGAGTTTGGCATCCATCATCCAATTCTGCAGGGCATTGTTTACAATGAAGTGACCATCAGTTTGTGATATAGCCAAAGGACCTCCACTACTTTGCCTGTCTGTGACTCTTCCAGTCACTCTGTATCGCTGATGCAACCTGCTGCTGACACTCTGGGACACTCTAAGCTCAGTGGCCACTTCTGTCTGAGAGCATCCGACTTGAAGCCTCACAACGGCGAGGTAGAGGTACTGTTGATCAATTTTAAGGTGTTGTCTTGGTGTCATGATGTCAAAATGAGAACAGCATGATTAGGAGTACTGTTTAAATAACAATTCAAGTTGATCCCCTAAATGTATTAGGGGATTCAGGGATTAAACACCTGGTGGGAATTTTGTCATTAAGCTCCTTGTAACAGTTCAGCAAGTTGTTGAAAAAGTACTGAAACATTGATCAGTTGGACATGTGCATTCTAAAGTTAAGAGATGGTCTCATTTAGTGCATTTAAAAGAAATGTTCAAGAAACTTTATGTTCATCCTGAAATTTCAAACAACAATCAAATTTTCTAACTTTTTGCATATTATAATATTCATTTTATTTAGATTGGCTCTTTAAACTAAGCACATCACAAAGATGTTGAAACTTTATATGCAAAATGGACATAATATAAATATGGTCAGAAGACAAGATAGGAGAAGCCTTTGATATGGTAATGTGAGGAGTCCTCAGAAAGAGAAGAGGACTAAGGCTAAAATAAAAACCATGATTGGCTATCCTGAGTGAATTATTAGCTTATTTTATTCGTAGTACAAGATGAAGATGTATTAATAATCAAGATAATTTTGTAGTATAAAAGAAACTAAAGTACTGCCTGCTTTCTTATCTACTTTATTATGTTGACGCCATTCTTTTCTTTTATCTTTGTGTAGAATTTGTATAATAAAAAACTTTCCACTTTAACTTCAAACTCATACTTAAAAAAATTAGATGAGTTTCTTCTGAAATATTATGAATATAGTAAGTACTGGTAATTATATTTAGTTAATATTCTAATTATAATGGGAATACATATTCATCTATCAACCAGTTCTGTTATATTTTGTCAAGAAGGCTCCTTTCTCCGATTATTTTTCTTTTGAATATTGTTTTAGTCTTTGACTTTTATGTTGTTACACAGAGTTAAATGGGTTTTCCATGGTTTATAAAAACATTTTATGCCACTCTCTCCTTCTGTAGAATCTGCTAGCTTTTGAAAGACCTTAATAATGGATCAAAAACCTCAAAGGGGAAAACCTAACAAACTAAGGGAAAAGGGAACAAGGAAAGGGGAGAAATGGTAGGAGAGGGAAAAGGTATATAAGAAACAGGAAGTAGCTAACTAGTCCTCTGTGTTCAAACCTCTATACCACACATAAATGCATAATGTATACATTGTCAACCTCTGGAATCTCTACATGATTCTTTTTTAACCAATTAGTACAATTCCTATACAAAATGCAGACAGTGTTGTAGAGGTCAACACCTAGCTGTAGGTGACATCTATGCATCCAGAGCTATACTTCCTTCAAAAATCAAACAGACAGACTAACAGGCCAGATCAGAAGTCCTTAGCTCCCCCCAGGTCTGGGAGAATCATGAATCACGTGTTTGTCCCTTCAAGGGATAAGCCATATAACTCACCTAGATAATTTCCTAGAAAATTATGATATTGTCTTCCAGGTACAAGGATTCTTGAATTCTTAAATACTGTAGATAGCAGAATCCATTGTTTATTCAACAGTCAAGGTTACAACATATGTTTTGTAGAAGGGTTGCTCAGGAATTTATGACCCAGTTCTGCTTTCATAAGCCACTGGAAGATGTCATGAGTTTTAATTGTTGGACTTCTAATTCCACTATGGTCCTGGAATAAAAAAACAAAAACACAAATAACTGCTCAACTTCTCTGGAACAAGGGAGCAGCAGCAAACCTAAAGCGGGTGCTGACCATATTTTATTCTCTTTTTGCAACAGTCGCTAAGTTTTTAGAACTCATAGAAAATCACTTTAATGTAACTGTTATATGAGTAAGAACATCTCTAAAATTGTAAGTGTTGTAAGCTATTCCCCAATTGCACTAGTTAGTACCCAACACACTTGAGGCAAGGATGGGCAACAGGGTCATGATAGGCAAAATGAGTAAAGACTAGCCTCCTTTGTCTGATCTGAAGATACAACAAATTATAACAAAAGGGCCAGAATACACAATGCATCCCAGGTTGTTTTCCACCCCTAAAAGCCCCTACAATGAGCTTGTGAGCAGCCAAACCCAACCGTGAGGCATTTGAATAGATGGCATTAGTTCCTCTGTGGGAAAAAGGCACACTGAGAAAGGCAGTATCATGCTCTGGGCAATTTTCTGCTGAAAAATCTTGGGTCCTGGCATCTATGTGGATGTCACTTTGACACATCCCACCTACCTACAATTGCTACTTACACCTTAAAAGTGCATACCTTGATGATTAAAGTATTCCCTTATTTTAGTTACTTCCTTCAGAAACATAATGATCCTGTGACACTGGAAAAAAAATTCTGATTCATGGAGGCCCCATGTAACAATTTACCAGACATAAGGGATCTCCTGTAGATGTCTCTGTGCCAGACACTCTTAAAGGTTTTGTAGAGGCCCATCTGTGTTGAGGGTACTTGTAATCTACACAATATCTGACAGGTAGCTTAAAGGAGTTGTCTCCCTACAGAGTTTCATAGGATGCATGAATAAAATACTCTGTCACTTCCTGGTTCAGACTGACTAATTTGCATACAGCTCCATGCTTGTATTCAAAGCTGTGTTTTCAGTTGCTAATTAGAACAGATTAGCTCAGAAGCCTCTGAAACTGCTCACAGAAGGCTTTATCTGATCCCTAAAACAAAAGCCCTGTTTATTTTAGATAAATCAAGCTTTTTACTGTCCAGCAGCACAGAGGCTGACCTGTGTGATGACATCACTCACTGCTATCACATAGAACAAACAGCAGGGGGGAGAGATATACACAGGTCAGTTACTGAGGGAACTGAAATAGCCAGGGAGGTCATAAATTCACTTGTATCTCCTTGAGGAAAACAGATGAACAAAGCAATATATTTGGAAGATGTCTTTATTTTGTTCCCTATAATTTGAAAGCTATTCTTTGTAGTGAGACAACCCCTTTAAATGTTATAACGTATAAAGTAACCAACGCACTCATCCTAAAACATTGGCTAAAAAAAATCCACAAAAAAGTCCACAAAATTCAATGTTCAGCAGTCTACACATTTCAACAAACTATTGGTTCTTAACCGTGGTTTAAATGTTTGGCTGATTGGTACACATATAACTATTATTTTCCAGTTTTTTACCAGACTAGTTCTTCACATAAAACCAAAAAAATCAAGCACAAAATGAAGCAGCTCTAAGATATAAGCAAGTAAGTCATATACTTGTTTTTTCTTAAATGCATTACTCCCCTATTTACTATACTTATAAGTTTGAGGTTCTGACACGTTTTGATCAAATTGTGTCAGTCAATGTGCCATGACAAGACTGTAACTGATATAGGTTCTTATACCATACAGTGTACCTGTAAAGAAGGAGACTTACTTAAAATAGAGTAAATAGAATAAATTAGAAAATTGACTCCAGATATGTAGGAACCCTCTTTATTCCATAGCATATAAAAACAGCCTTGGTCAGTTAGAAGTGCATGATCAAGATCGAAGCAGCTCCAAATACACAATGTAAATATATAGTCAACAATTCCTAACATAGTTAAACTTACCATGTAGACAAGTCCAAATCTGCAATGACTGCATTCAAAAGTAATCGCAAAAATGTGACAATATGAATGTCTGCAAATATCTTAGCGCTGCATCTTTGTGTTTGTGCCGACTAACTTTTTCATTTAGGTTAAATTAAACGCGATCATAATATATTAATATGTTTTCAAAAAGAACTACTATTTCCTTTGGCAGCTAAGAGCATATTATCAGTATGAAAAAGCCATAAAAATGGACAGAAGACAAGACAGGCAAAGTCTTTGATATGGTAATATAGGAGTCTTCAGGAAGACAAGAGAACTGAGGCTAATCTTTAAAGCATGATTGGCTACACTGAATGATTCATTGACTGATTTTATTTGTAGGACAAGATGAAGATTTGTTAATAATCAGGGTAATTTTATGGTATGAAAGAAGGTAAAGTGCTGTCTGATCTCTTTATGTTGAAACCATCCTGTTTCTTTTATCTCTTTTATCTCTGAGTATAATAAAAAAAAGTTTGTCTTACAGTCCTGACTTTTATTTAATAAATTTGATTAGTTTTCATCTAAATTATTATGCATTTAATAAGTACTGGTAATTCTGTTATTACTCTAATCACAGTGGGGATACATATTCATCAACAGTATTGACTAGTTATGTAACATTTATTCATAATGATTGCAGTTTTGTGATACTTTATACTACTCTTATAGATTTTGACAGGTATCTTATCACAGTGAGTTCACTTAAAGGGGTTGTCTCACTACAAGAATTGCTTTTTATGTTAAAGATCTTACAAAAACAAATCACTTTGCAATATATGTCCATTACCAGTGTCCTATCTATTCTGAGATATCCCCTCTTGTATGGGCTGCAACAGCTCCTCAGGTCGCTATAGCTACAGACCTGTTTGATCTCTCCTGATAGGCTGTCAGCACTGGTCGCTATAGCTACAGACCTGTTGACCTGTTGTCCTCAGCAGTTTGTCACTGCAGTCTAAGAGGAAACCAGTAAACACGCCCCTGAATTCAAAAATGAAACCAAGAAAACAGGACTGAGGTCAGATGAATCAATGTAGTGAGACAATCCCTTTAAATAAAATATGAGTATATTTGGTTTAATGTATAAATGGAAAAACATGTATGTCAGTGTGAGAATGAACACAAGTAGGATTGTATGGGTATGTGCACACATCACATTTTTTATCCAGATTTTCACTTTGTGACTGCGGATTTTGCTGCTTTTTTGGATGTGAATTAGCTTCATTTTCACAGAAGTAATCCATATTGGCTCACCATGTAATTTACTTCTTTTGTTCCCGTATCATGGACTTCAAATCTGCAGCAGATAAATCCACAGATTTGATGTGTAGGTGGTAGTTCATTTGTATTTAGATGCACGCCAGCATATCCTCAGATATGGACTCCAATATTTCAATGATGCATTGTTTTCAGCCGTTCAGCTCCTGTGACTCGGATGGGGTGTAGAGGAGGGCAGGTAAACTGTCTCAAGGTAGAACTGTCTGTGTTGCCCGTAGCAAATAATCAGTTCAAAGCTTTCATTTCTTTTACTGTCATTGAAAAATACCAGCTTAAATCTGATTGGTTGTTATGGGTAACAAAGACAGTCTTTCTTCTAGACAGGAAGAAGTCACAGAGTATTAGTTAGTGGTCAAGGGGACTCGTACATCCTTGGTGAATGCTTGTTTCTGACAAGGTTAATCCAATGTTCTGGTAGAGCTTCATTATTGTTGTACATTCAAATAGAAATGTGGAGAAGCACCATCCTGTTAATAGACTGTGCTTAGTAGATCTTCCTCTACCTGTGGTTTAAGTCAATCCTTAAAGAGGTTTTCACACCATGTTGTTTCACTGAGTCACAAGCAGCTTTTCTCTCACTCTGCTCTCCCCAGGCTGTGAGTGGTTCTATAGAGGTGATTAGCATGTTAAACTTCCCTATAGCTAGCTAAGAAAGAACAAAGAGCAGTGCAGGAGATCTAATCTTCTGTAAACAAAGCTACAGGTGCTCTGAGTGGGAACATCTATGTAAACAAAAGCTAATCTTATTAGAGTGAGCTCTGTCCATGGTGACATCACTCTCTGCTCTCTGTCTAATCAGGAAGGAATATTAAGGATGTAACCAGAGAAATTTGTGTGCACTTAGAGCAGATAAAAATCTCTCATCTTAAAATCAAAGTAAAATCAAAAAGCTAATGTATTTGGAAAAAGTATTCAATTATCTGTCCCCACATGTTGAAAGCTTTATAGTGAGAAAACCTCTTTAAACATTTCTAGGTTCGAGCAGCCAATAACAGTATTCTAGACAAAAAGACTGTAGACTTTGTGCCTGCTCATTGGACACGTTTACATTAGTTGAGCTCCTCATGTGGTAGATTTGGACACATTGTTTATCTAAGACCCAAATTCTAACATTGACCTTCTCACTGAGGTAAAAGGTAGCCCCACTGTTTAACAACCTGTCACGGAATTCATCCTCTTCCAATCAACTCTGCATGACAATGCAAAAGTCACAGTGTTTCAGTTTGTCACCTGGTTTACAACACAGCAATTTCCATCAGATATGCCATACTAGGGTTTCTGGTACCTGTAGTTTCACACTATCAACCTGATACACTTTCTAAGACTACGCTCATACATGGTTCAAATCCTGTTCAATGACTTTTCGAAAGTCTTTGGGTTGCCCAGTCTTTTCTCATAACATAAACACCCAGAAGTTTTTCAATTGCTTTAGAAAGTTTCTCTGTACTGTCACAGATTCAATTTTCCACGGGCTGGATTCAACCTGTGGTCCTTCAGTTTAAAGCATGTGAATTAGAGGGTGGTAATTATTGTTAGATTATG
Source organism: Phyllomedusa bahiana (assembly GCA_025379985.1). NCBI lineage: Eukaryota > Metazoa > Chordata > Amphibia > Anura > Hylidae > Phyllomedusa > Phyllomedusa bahiana. Next base: position 172,382 of record JAODAL010001443.1, read on the forward strand.
TTAGGCATGAGAGTGTATTTCCTGTATTGACTCAAATATTCATGACAGCTCTGTTATGACCAGTATATTTCTTACACTACCATTTAGGCTAAAGGAGTTTTCACACCACAGTGATTAGCTTTTAACATGTACGGAAAGAAAAGGAAAATAAAGGCTGTTTTGATTTTGCTTTGTTTGGAAGATAAAGGAGATTTGTATGTACTTCTTGTGTACACAAGTTTCTCTAGGTTATTGACCACTTCTTTCTGATCTCTTTCTGCTCCGATTACTCTAAGCTGCCTTCTGACCATGATGAGTCACCCTCTTCTGAATATTATCAGTAGCTTAAGAGGTTGTTTATCTAAGTTAATGTCAAATTTTAACCCTTAGAGCTTTGTAGCCTTGTGCACTACAGATTATAAACCTTCTGCACTTAGGTCACTGTAACAGCCTCAGCTAGGAGTAGCAGAGCTGAAATGCTAATCCCAACTATATAACAACCCACAGCCTGACCGGAAAGTATGAGCCTGAAGTTGGCTGGGGCTCTATAAAGCAGCATGATGAGACAACTCCTTTAAGTAAATTTTGTTGCCTGAAGGATGCAATGACTGGCCAATAGCTGTTTTTTTTGCCTTTGTGAATGCTTCCTGACTTTTTTGACTTTTTATAGATTAAAGGTTTTTGCCCTAAACAAGAAAGCACAAGTTCCAGCTCTTTCCATCAAGTTACCTGACACACTTCAGTGGTTTCTTGTCATTACTTTAGTGACATTTTTTTCAGCTTTATATTACTGTTAATCATTTTATGACAATATCTTCAAACAACAGTTTAATCCAAATGCATTGCACACTAGAAAAAAAATCAGGAAAACGAAAATCTTATAACCCTGTTGAGACCCTGAGTAACCTAATTTATTCTTATAAACTGGAATACAGTAAAAGGACCTCCTGTACCTAGTGACAAGAGGCATCTGTAAGTAATGTATTTCTTGCATTTAAAAAAATGCTTTGCTACGCTGACTTTGGCTAGCAGAACTGCATACTTGTTGGAAATTAAGATAACAGGTTGACTGGAGCCAAAAGTGTTTTCTCTGAAGATTTTTTATTTTGGATGCAGTTATAAAACACTGAATAACAATAAAACATTTTATGCAATTTGATTCAAAGGGAAAAATATTTTTAAAATAGTTATGTAAGAAAGCTTGTTATACTTCTACTGAGTTTAATAATATGATTTTTATTTAGCTAACACTGTTTCCACAGTGCTATACTAAGATTGTCATCATTCACATTGGTCACTTTTGGCTCACAATCTACCTGTATGTTTTTAAGAATCTGGGGGGAATGAGAGACCCTGTAAGAAACTCATACAAACAATGGGAGAATATACAGAATCTATGCAGATGTTGTTCTTGTTGGGATTTGAACCCAGGACACAATTGCTGCATGGCAGTAGTGCTAACCATTGAGCCTCCAAGCTGCCCAACACTTATATTGGTTATTATAGTGGATTTCCACAAAAGCATAAAGTTAAGTATATACAGATATTGCAAAGACTGTGCGTCAAAAACAACTTGCTGAAGTAAGTTATCTTATCTCAGGACACAACAAAGCTAGTGAAAAGCAATGAAAAGGTCAAGTTCTCTGTCGCCAGTATCCTAAACTGTTACATGGATTCTGCTATATCTGTCTTAGGAAATGAGAATTACTCCAATAGGCTCCACAAATAAATCAATGATGGTCTATCTGTTGTAAACTAGAATATAAGGGTAACAATTGTATGGTTCAGATGTATTATTCCTTTTATAAATTATTATTAATCTCAGGTTGAACGGTCAACCAATCTCTTGATTTCTAGTGTTGATTCTATGCTCCCACATACACCAATATGCTCCTGGGCTGGTGGGAGGACACCATTATTTTCTCTGAAGAAGTAAATGACTTCCGCAATGGGGAAGGCACCTTGATGATGTGCTTATCTTGTGGTCTTGATAGCCTTTGATAGCTTTGTGGTGGGCTGTAATAACAACCATATACTGTATGTCTAAGTTTCTCATCAGAAATCAATGAAAATTCCTTAAATTTCCTAGATTTAAGGATTGAGAAATCAATAGATGGAAGACTAAGTACTCAGACATATAGAAAGTCCACCGCTACCAATAGCAAATTGGATTGGTCAAGTGATCATCTGGAACCTGTAAAAGGAAGGATCCCACAGAGGCAATATGCCTGGATCAGAAGAAACTGTACATCTGATACAGAGTTTTTTGGACAAGGTAGAGATTTTAGTGATAGGCTACTTGATAGAGGATATCTCTTTGAAGTGCTAATTATGGCATATAAAATGGCATCAAGAGAATTGAGAACTAAAATGACAACGATCAGGGAACAATACAAATTATTAGCATCTGCGCTAATCAGGCAGGGAGGGTCAGAGGCATCTTACAAAAATATTGGGGTTTGCTAAAGATGGATCAGGATATAGCACCCCTTCTTTCAAATGCCCTGGGAATCACATATTGCAGAGGAAGATCCCTTAATGATAGGCTGGTCCACAGCTATTACGGCCCTCCAAAGAAGCTGGGTTGTTGATTTGACAGGAAAATAAATGGGACTTTCAAATGTGGCAGAAGTGCCACTTGTTCAGGTAACAACAGAATCTGTGAGTACCAGCACTCATAAAAAAGTATAAGATCTTGGAATTTTCAAATTGTAGAACCAAGGAACTGGTATATCTGTGGAAATGTGCATGTTCCTTGAACTACAATGGCAAGACAAAATGGGAATTTAGACAATGCAAAAGGAAGCATGTGGGGGACATCATAAAGAGGAGAGATTCCCCCACAGCGCGGCATGATTGGGAGATTATATAGGGGGATAGTAGTACTCTAAAGTTTTATATAATTGAGGTCATAAGACCATCCTCTAGGAGGTGACAATGGGACAAACATATATTACGGAAAGAGGCCCAGTGGATTTACTATATGAAATTGATGGATCCCCTTGACCTTAATGAGACGTTGCCTGTTTTCTACAATAAGTGGGGTGAAATGGAGGGCTTCATCTTTATCCATTCTTTTATTCTTCCTAGAATCTGGCCAAAAGGTTGAGTGGAGTTTTATATTTTTTGATTTAATATTGTTAAGCAGTTTTTGTATTTTAGTTTTTTCCCTTGGTAATCAGAATATATCCCTATCTTTTTGTTATTTGTATCTTAATTTGAGCCAATCTTGCTTTATTTGGATACCATATACAGTATATGACAGTATTACTAGAACACTGCAAGCCATTGACTTTACTCTCCACCGTTGTGACACAATGGTCCCTATTTGGTACCCAATATGTCCCTATTTGTAGGCATGTGCATATTAATAGGGGTGCAGTAGGTTGGGTATACATGTAATAGATTATAGAAGCTATGTTTCTTCAGAACTGGGCCATCAATGTTAAATCCTGTAAAATAATTAAAAGCAGGACTGTTGTCATCCCAAGATGCTGTGCTATTTGGATAAGAACAATAAGAGAATACATCGGACAGGTAGTTTATGAGTCCAGTGAATTTATGACTGGTAGGGCATGTCCCCAGGGCATGGTATTTTGGTCGGCTTTTCAGACGGTTTGCGGTTTTAGAAACCACCTGAAAACCGACATGCAACATTTCCCCATAGACTTTAATAGAAAATCTGTTCACCAGTCCCCACTGAACAGAGTTTCTGCCAGACGTTTTTTCACGCAATGCTTGTGCTCCAAAAAACTTAGAAAAGGTTCATTCTTTTCATCAATTTCCAGACAGAAAATTAACATTGAAGTCAATGAAAATATATTTATATACAGTCTACATATACAGTTGAAATCAGAAGTTTTTCTCACTATCTGACATCAAGAGTGAAAAGAATGAAAGAATGTCAGAATAAACCTTACCCATTTCAGATAAATTAGGATTACCAAAATTATTTTTATTTTCCAAATGCCAGAAAAATGAGAGAGAGAATTTTAAGGCATTTTCATTACTTTCTGCAAAGTCATCAGTTTACATATACTAGAATTAATATGCCTTTAAGCAATTTTTGACAGCCCATATGATGATGTCATGTCTTTGGAAGCTTCTGGTTTATTGGCAACATAATAGTTAATTAGAGACACACCTGTGGATGTATTTTAATTGCACACCAGAAACACACTGCTTTTGTGTGTAACATAATAGGAAAGTCTAAAGAAATCAGCCAAGATATGAGGAAGAGAATTGTGGACTTGGACAAGTCTGGTTAATCCTTGAGGAAACTTCCAGATACTTGAAGGTGCCTCATTCATCTGTGCAAACAATTATGCGCAAGTACAAACAAGATGGGAATGTCCAGCCATCATACCGCTCAGGAAGGAAACAGGTTCTGTGTCTCAGCTATATATGTGTGTGTATATTAGAAAAACGGCAGCACTCACCAATATTCAATAGTACAAAATATAGTGGGCACCAGCAATGTCACAAGTTCACAATGTATAAATTTAGAAAATTGCAGCACTCATAAAGTAGTGAAAAAAATGAAAAAAGTTGTTTATTCCAACATGTCCAAAGAGCAATGTTTTGGCTCCTAAGAGATTTCTCAAGCAAACTTACTGGGTGGTGCACAGTATTTAAAGGGTTGTACACATACATATGCAAATCAATCACTAATTAGTGATAATACATATTTAAAATAGGTGCAAATTCATCAATTATTAAAAAAGAATCAAAAATGTGTTTAGCATTGTACAAATAGTGTCGAAAGTGTCAAAACCAATGTGATGCCTTTGGGCAAGATAGAATAATATACGATCGCTATACAAATCTCCAAAACAATATACCTTACATAATCAAATTATCAATCCCATTTAAATAGGGGGAAGGCTGAACGCCTCCCATCCTGGTTTCAAAGAGAAAAAATAACAAATAATAAGACATACATACATACATTGGCTTCCAAGCAAGTTCCAGAGACCTGTGTATGTGAGTGTGCATGTCAGGTGCCACTGCATCACATGACTAGCAGCATGGCAACAAGTACAGTGCGTCTGAGGAAAACACACCTCGCGCTTGTGCAACGTGGTAATGAATCCAGTGGTGGCCATGTTACTAGAGGTAATAGCTATTATATTAATGAGAAAAGTTACTAACGAAAAAAGAGTTGAAAAGTTGCTCTCTGGACATGTTGGAATATATATATATATATATATATATATATATATATGTGTATATATGTGTGTGTATATATATATATATATATACATTAATATATGTGTGTATATATATATATATATATATATATATATTTATATATATATATATAAATATATATGTGTGTATATATATATGTGTATATATGTATATATATATACACATATATATATACATATATATATATATATAAATATATACATATATATATATATATTATATATATATATATATATATAAATTAATATATATGTGTGTATGTATATATATATATATGTGTGTATATATTTATGTGTATAAACATTTTTTCGTTGTAATACATGCTCATTGCCCAAAAAAAGTCCAAGAACGGAAAAAAGATCTGCACAAAAAGCAAAATCAGTGATAAAACTGTTAAAAAGTCCAAAAACTGGTTGTAAGGGATGGTTCTGCTGAAGTCAAAACCAAGCAGATTTTTTCCTTTGCTGTGTGAATGGACCCAAACGCTTCCCCTGGATTCCTCTGCTTGCCTTACAATGATTGATGTCTTTTGGGGTATGTAGACACAAAATAGCCAGCAGTCAATCAAAGGGGGGCATAGAGGTTGGGTAAAAGATTGCCTTATGAATGCCCTAGAATTACAAAAGATGTGTCCAGTATATCTTGTAATCATATTTATTAGCCAAATAGCACAAATATTTGACTAATAGGATAGTGGAAATGTCTTCATATTGAACAGTCCTAATATAGATGGTGATAGAACCTCTGTAAGCCCTTTTTTTCATTTATTCTGCCACTGATATGCACTAGAGAAGTGCCTGATAAGTGTGAACAGCAATCTCTGTACAAGCGAGTGGTAGATAGTGAGCTTGCTATATTTAATCCCCTTGCCTCACCGGTGGAGATTCAGTGAGGAAAATGCAATGGATGTACTTAAGATAGTTTTCTTGAGTGTACCTTCAGAAATGACATATAGAGGATGACAAGTAGATGTCAAAACAAATGATCTTCTCCAGCAATGTGTAACATGTCTGGTAAAATGGAAAAACAGCGGAAATGTGACAGGATGTCACCCCACAGAACAGGAGACGTAACAGAAGCAAAGGCATATGGGACTTACATCATCAATATCTTACATAACCACACAACATAGTATGCAACAATGGCCACAGGGTGGCAGCAAAAACCTAGTATGCTACAGATGTAACATAGAATACAATATATAATAAATGGATCCCAATTGGGAGCCTGAACTGAGACAGCACACCATTATATTGCCCACATCAGATTTTTCATAGTTCAATTTATGGCATATTTGGAGCAGCTTCCTGTGGATTATTATTCTGTTCCCCAGACCATTATGATTGGTTTTGAACTATACTGTAAGAGGCAGTCAAAACACTTTACTCATTTTGTTCACCTGGCATACATATTTTGCCATAGAATTGCTCATATAACTTTTGTAGATCATGTAATAAAGAATGCCTTTCTATCTTGTCTATTTCAGATTGATGCCAAGAGAAAGGAAAAATAGAATTCTAACTGATTGTTTAGGGGCTTGGTAGAAGACTAAAGATATATTGAGGGCTTAGCCAGTAAATACTTTTCATACTAAGGTCTTGTTATGCTGGTAAATCTATTTTGCAGCCAGCTGTATTTTTTATAGGATAAAAAAACCCTTTCATAATTTGTTTGCTTTTATGTGTCCTTGTTGGTGCTGCTGCTAATCTGTATGTCTGGGGGTGGGAATCTAGAAAAAAATCAGTCTCCTACCCCTTCTGGGAGCTAAGAAGTTAGACTCTTGTTACTTCCCTTGAAAAATGAGTCTTCTGTTTTATACTGCCATGCTACTAGAGTGGATTTAGTTCTTTCCTGACAGTGAACAACATTATTTCTATTGGCTGCTCTGGAGTGAACAGAGGATCACTATTCAGAGAACTGGTTGTGGAGAGAGTGACTGAGCATGTCTGTCCATCAGCACTAAGCATATTGCTGTACATGTTAAACATGAGGTGGGTCTATTCTGTGTCAGATAATGTCATAACTCATCAGTGGATCATTTGTAAGAGTGTATAAATTGCAAACTTTGTTATTTTTCCATGACCTATACATTAAAAAAGGACATTCAGTGTGGGAAAAACCCATTTCAGATAGTAGCTAGGAAGTGGGCTTTTAAAAACAATGCTTTGGATGATGATTGCTATGTGGCCTCAAAAAGCTGGCTTATCTATCTAAGACTCAATATTTTTTCACATGGTACAATGTAGTTATCCATTATCTTTTTGCAAGTTCTGCAAATATGCAGAAATTGCAGAAATGTCCTTACTTACCCAAAATCTAATTTAGTTTTAAAATCTTCAATCGAAGACTGCAATTACTGTATCACAGTGCGAGCCATGGTCCCCTCTCTGGACCGTGGACTCGCTTGTGTCTGCATTCTCCGGGGTCCTCTGCACTTACCTCTCCCCACTCTGTCTCCATCTGCTGTTTCTCTCTTTGAGATTTAAAGGGCGAGCTCCCCGCTGATTGGTAATCGCCGGGCACTTACCCTTTATCACCTCACTTCCCCTTGCGCTTTTTTTTTTTTTTTCAGTTTTTGGTGTGCTTCACTGCAAGCCTTTTGTGTTCTCTTGTTTGTTGACCAGTGCCTGGACTTTGACTAAGTGTGCCTGCCCTTACTTTATTTTCTGGACTTTGACTAAGTTTGCCTGCCACCTGCCCTAACCTAGTGCCTTCCCACTGACTACACCTATGGCTACTCCTACGGTGTTACGCTGCACCCTGGCTGTCACCTTGAGTGGCAATGCCAGGGCTATCAACCTGAAATACACTCGCAGCAAAGCCCAACCTGCTTTACGATGGGCACTGATGAATAACCAGGGATCTCCTTAGACTCTGCTCCCTGGTGTGGCTTTGTGTCATCTACTACTTTCCTAATGACAGAAAAAAAGATTAGTTGGGGAAAAAAAGGGAAATGCAGATGCAACTTCTAAATCATTGTTTCAGGAGACAGCATGTAATGTAGTGCAAAGAGGGATAAGCAGGGAGGAGATATCTGATGAGTGCACAGTACCTGAAAGATCCCACTCAGCAATGATAGTAAGTGGAAAACTATATTTGACACAATGGGAGACAGAAAGACTAGTGTTGCTCGAAACTGTCCCTGTTTGCTTCAAGACTGGTTCAACCAAGCTTGTGAAAAAAATTCCAGTTTGGAATGTCTTGAGTCTGAATTTTTTTCACTCTGACCGTAATTGCAATCCTAGCTGTAACCATAACCATAAACAAAGTTGGGCTTAGATTTAGTTTTTTTACGTATTGATTTATGAGGGTTAACTTGCCACTCCATGGTGCTCTTAGTCCAATGTCATGTCTGGTATAATGTTATTTCCTCTCCGATGTCAGACCGCAAGTGACATTGGACCAACAGGGTTAGCGGACCAGAACACTGCTTGGAAGCGCTATGGAGTCTTTGGTTATTATTATTATGGTTACAATGAATGTTTAGTGACTTACACTGAAAATAAATATGGTAGACCCTGAATCAAATTGCTCAGATTCAGGTCAAATTTGCCTTTAACTTGAATCTTAAATTCAACATTAAAAAAAGGCTGTTTATGTAGGTTTAACTCAACATTTACGGCTGCACTACATCTAGCAAATGGAATCTATTGCAGATAAGGAGCATATGTGATTTTATTGCGTGTGCCAACAGGTTTACCTTTAAAGTTCTTTCCTTTCTCTTACATATTACCCTCTAAAATAGTAATAAAAGAAGCATTTCCCTAGGAACATTCTAAGCAAACATCTGAGATTTTTTTAAGGTATGAAACTTTCAACGCTTATAACACCTGCTACAATTTTTATAATAGATTCACTCAGTAGTGTTAGCATTTTTTATGCAGCATTAACATGCACTTTGATAGCATGCAGTCTAAATAATGGAGCATTCATCAAAGTAATTTATGCACAGTTAATCAGTTTTCATCTTGTAAATTAGTGAGTGCTAGTTTTAATTCTACGTTTTTTAAAAGGATGTAGGTTATTGTTGACTTTACAGATCATCCTGGATTATTTAATGATGAATAAAGAAATTGGAATATTTGCTTTTAGGTTATCATTAATGTATTGTTTAGCAAAATCTTCAAAATCAGCTTTTTACTCACTATTTATTTACATTTGTTTTTTTCATGTGCATCCTTATGTTTGTACATTTAGATGTGTTGACCAAATGTATAAATTGATTTTAATTTTCTGCAAGCAAATTGAATTAGTTTTTCAGTGTCAAGTTAAAACAACTAATATTTATGCAAAGGAAAAGATTGATTGGTTTGTTAATACTTGAGAATGCTACAGCTCTTAGGCCTTAATGCCTATATATATATATATATATATATATATATATATATATATATATATATATATATATTTATTTTATTAACAGGGATATGTAATAAATAATTACAAATAAAATATTGTCTTTTTCTAATTGTGATAAAAAAATAAAAAAAACTTGTATGGCATGGCAGACCAATCTTTCTTTACTTCAGTTACTACTTATCTTTATATAGTCTCATTATAGATAACAGGTAATTACACAATGATTGTTCTATTGTTCTGTCTATAATTATAAATAAGATTATATTAAACCACAGAGCAATACATGAAAGAAAATTAGGGTAATCTTTTTCTGCACTATTTTAGGATTTCTTCTTAATTTTCCAGTTACTGCTGAAAAGACTTACACTTTTTAGACTAAATCCAACCATAAAGATTGTCAAGCAATTCTTTCATGGCTGTGCTATCAAAACTCACCGAAGGAAAGTCAAAGAGAGTAATGTACATACAGGAACTTTAAAAATGTTATGTAAAGAAAACAAAACCCAATAAAAATAAATCCATATAAGTTAAACCTATAAAAGATATTTACATTTTTATCTAATACTTTTGAAGGTAACTGGCTGTTTGACCTTTATGAGATGGTGCAGCCAATTTTTTATATTAAACAACATTATGTTATGAATAAAATAGAAAGCTTAATACTGCTTGTAAGCAGACATTTGCACAAGACTTTTGCCGCCACCATCAATTACACTTAAATACATATCTTACAATTTGTGCAATACGTACTGTTACTATGTTAAAAGGGTTATCCAGGAGTTTAAAGATTTCATAAAACACTATAAACAGCATTTATATGAAAAAGCATTTGTGTGTTTCTTTTGCTTCCTTATTCATCTATCATAAGATGCACTTTTTGCAGTGAAACTTCCTGCTTATGGGAGTGTCAGTAGTACTCCAGCATCTCTTTCCTACAACTCCTAGATTGCATTGCAATCTAGGACTTCTCTCCATAGGGGTGACTGCTAGGTTCTATGTGCTGAAATAAATGTGCAGTTCTTCCAAGCTCTGTGCTTGCTGTCACAGTAATGATGATAGCTGGAACTCATGAGTCACTGTGTCAACTGTTCAACGCTGTAGTCATCATTTTCATGATAGCAGTACAGAACCCCCCAGCTTCGAACCGCTGTCCTCTGCTCCCATTACTGTTGGTAAATCCTGCTAGCAGGACTCAATTACTACTGCTGGCTTCTATTCACTTTTGTACTACAGAGAGGCAAGAGTGAATGCAGCCAGATTGTTCTCTTCTCAGATCACACCTAATGGAGGGGAGTGTTCCTGACCTGAACCTGACTGATTGTGGAGTGTTATGTTCAGTCCAGTGAGGGCAGGTGAACAATGAATGTCACATGGTTTGAAGGAGGTAAGGGGGAGAGGAAGTCAGGGCTTTGTGTCTGGTTGTGCACAGCAAGAGAGGTAAATAATTTTTAATAAGTTTGAATTATAAATATAAAACAGTTGTGAGCCCTATAAAAAAATAAAAAGATAGTCCCGGAAAACCCCTTTAATTATATGCAAACCCTTGCACACCATTATACCAGCCTGTCAAAAGTCATTGTTCACTGTGTATTCTTATTTTTCCCACTATCCATGTACTCTTACTTACTGTTTCTAATTATGTTAGACATATGGGGTAGGCTCCTTCTCTTACCTGATAAACTGCCCTAAAAAGGCAACCATGCCTGCGTTGTATATTTACCTAATAGGTTACTTTTTGAAAACAACTGATAGACAATAATACACTGCAATATAGTAGTATCACATTGTATTGTATGAATATTCAGAGAATTTCTCATTAAAATCTAATAGTTGAATAACAAAGGAAGAAAAAATATATACAATATATAATGACATACTCATGATGACTCGTATAATAAAATTAAAGTGTTTTATACCACTTATCAATAACTAATTTGTAAATGAAATGGTAAAATCTAACTTGTCCCATAAAAAACAAGCTCAACTGTGCTGCATAGATGGAAAAATAAAAAAGGTACACATATTAATATTTAGCACATATAGAGGGTTATAGGACCATAATATGTACATACTACTATTTAGCACATATAGAGGGCCATAGCATTTTTATTGAAGGCCATAAAGAGGGCGACAGATTTTTATAGAGGGCCATAGCTTTTTTAATTTTTCCATCTAAACAAGTTAGATTTGACCATTTCATTTGCACATTAGTTATTGCTTAATGGTATAAATAAAACTTTAATTTTATTATAAGAGTCATTATGAAAGTGGCATTATATGCCGTATATATGTTTTCTTCCCTTTTTTCTTCAACTATTGGATTTGGGTATTGGATTTTGACTGGGGGATTTATATACAATTCTATTTTTTAATCTTGCATATAGCTTTCAATGCATGACATGAGAAAAAACATTGCTGCTTTTTTCTCCTTCCTTCCTCCAATATATACGTAAAAATGAATCAATTTGTTATAGATAAACAATGAAGACTATAACTGGTCCCACAAAGCCCTCATACAGCTACAAAAAAGGATAAAGGTATGGTTGTAGCATATTATGTTAAGGAAACAAAAAAAAAAACCTCCTTAGTGCCCAAAATAGGTTAGTCCTCAGGGGTCAAACTAGTTTTTGAGTATAACAGGAGAAGATTTATTTGACTACAAGACAGAAATCAAGGTTATGTTGATGAAGGTTAGTACAAAAGTTTGTTTTGGATGCCAATATTATGAGTGGAAAGAACTTGCAAGTCGATTCTGTTGTGTCTCTCATGTAATTGTTTTGTGGGGGATTACTTGGTATTTAATTGTACAGACTGGTTATTACTGAATTATTTTAATCCAAAATGAGCTTTACATTAATTTCAGATAGGTCTTATCATTTGTCATTAGCAATATTGTAGTTAGCTGTAAGGCTTATGATAACTTCTATAACTCATCATTTCTTATTCTGGTCCATAACAAATACAATGTGTTTAAAGGGCTTGTCTTGCCATGCTGTTTCACAGAGCCACAGCAGCTTTAGATTCGTGCTTTCTGATTATTTTTTTTTCTTGTTTAGGCCATGGGCGCTTCTGTAACATTGATTAGCATATTAGCTCAGTATTCCCAGCTTTTCTAATTACACTGACATTGAGCACAGGAGATATTATCTATGGTGCAGAGGGCTTCAGAGCTCAAAGTTATTAATCTCCTTTGTTTGTTGGAGATAAAAAACTCTTTTCTCAAGCTGCTAAAATCCTGTGGGCCGATCTGGGGTGACATCACTCCCTTCTATCATACAAGTCAAAGAGCAGAGAGAGAAGAGGAGAGCAGGATGGTAACCAGGGAAAATCAGGAGGTAAGAGAAAATCTCTCTTATTTCCTGACCAGGGATAATCAAACGAGGAAAGCGTTTGAAAAACGTTCCTTCTTGCTGAAAGGGTATCTTTATAGAGAGACAACCCCTTTAAATGCAACATTGTATCTTGCTTTTATCCTTAAAGCTTAGAAAAGGAATGTGTCACACCTTGATGGTAACAGAAACAAAACTCTTTTTTACAAGCTTCTTAACAGAACATATATAGCTACAAGTTGTAATACTAAGAAACTGGTTATAAACAGTTTGTCAGTCAAAGTAACTAAATGACTACACTGGATCAAACAGTGCTTTTTGTAAGAATAATGTCAGTTCACTTCCAAATCTAAGATGCAAAAATGTAGCATCATGTTTGTAATACCCTATTTATTCATGTTGATCTTTAGGGGGTGTGAATTGCTCAGCCACAGAAGGCACCTGTGACTTGTTACTACTATACCTACTATGTTTTTAATACAACAGTATTGTTTGCACTATTGTATATTTAATCTAATTGCTGTTAGATTACTTTTGTTTATGAAGCTGTTATTTAGTCGCTGATCATTGGTATTATCTGAGCACTATATGGTGGTACTATATTTACTAAGACATGGAGGATGTCTGCTAAATTCGGTTTAGGGTTAAGGTTTTTAGGGGGTTTATGTTGTTAGCTTACCTTTTAGTAGCATCCTGGGTCCTGTGTTACCACAGGCTTTACATTGTTCCCACCACAGTGTCACTTTTGGTGCAAAGTCTGATGTCACTTCTGATCTCCGTGGGTTACCCCTACATTTAAGGAGTGGGAAATAATGTTGAACATGACACAAAATAGCCATCATTATGTCCAATATCACTTTCATTATACCTTTAATAGGAGTAACCTAAGATCAAAAGTGACGTTGAACAGTCACAGTGGAAGGGATTCTGCGGTGGGAGTGACATGAGGTCTGGAGCTAGTTAGCTCAGGGACACAATTAGATGTGTTTCCAGTTGTCTAAAAAAAAAAAAAAAACTCCCATGTAGGTAGAAGCACTGGCAATGGGTCCTCTGGATTTTATTTTCAACTGTGTTGACATCTTCTCTGCCTGTACTATAGGTTTAATTAGCCAATACAGGACCTTTGTTGTGTAACTATGATGTCTCCAAAAGTCCTGTATGTCTAATTAAACTACTCTGCATAACACCATGGAGGAGAAGCAAGAGCTTTGTATGTAGTAAATGAGAGGCATGTGAGGATAGGAGCATTGCCATCAGTGTGGGGGACACAGTAGTAGTGTATATGTGAAATATAAACAGCAGTCTGTATGTGAAAGAGGAGAACCAGAGCAACTGTCTATAGGTGAAAGAACTGTACACAGTCTATGTGTGAGAGAGGAAATCATCATAACCACAATTAACAAACAGGGCCAATACAATGACATAAAACAACCAAAAGAGTAATATCACAAATTAATAAACGGCAAACACAACCACAGTTACCTACATACGTGAAAAAAATTTAAATGTTTTATTGGAAAATATTTTAGTTCACGTATAATAAAATAAATGACATGTCAGAATAATGAAAGTACTACTAAGGAACTTATCCCAATGTAACAAAAATAATAGACATAAAATCATACAGTGCTAGTAGAAATAATGTATTCATAAGTAAGGAAAAACATATATATATATATATATATATATATATATACACTCACCGGCCACTTTATTAGGTACACCTGTCCAACTGCTCGTTAACACTTAATTTCTAATCAGCCAATCACATGGCGGCAACTCAGTGCATTTAGGCATGTAGACATGGTCAAGACAATCTCCTGCAGTTCAAACCAAGCATCAGTATGGGGAAGAAAGGTGATTTGAGTGCCTTTGAACGTGGCATGGTTGTTGGTGCCAGAAGGGCTGGTCTGAGTATTTCAGAAACTGCTGATCTCCTAGGATTTTCACGCACAACCATCTCTAGGGTTTACAGAGAATGGTCCGAAAAAGAAAAAACATCCAGTGAGCGTCAGTCCTGCGGGCGGAAATGCCTTGTTGATGCCAGAGGTCAAAGGAGAATGGGCAGACTGGTTCGAGCTGATAGAAAGGCAACAGTGACTCAAATAGCCACCCGTTACAACCAAGGTAGGCAGAAGAGCATCTCTGAACGCACAGTACGGCGAACTTTGAGGCAGATGGGCTACAGCAGCAGAAGACCACACCGGGTGCCACTCCTTTCAGCTAAGAACAGGAAACTGAGGCTCCAATTTGCCCAAGCTCATCGAAATTGGACAGTAGAAGATTGGAAAAAATGTTGCCTGGTCTGATGAGTCTCGATTTCTGCTGTGACTTTCGGATGGTAGGGTCAGAATTTGGCGTCAACAACATGAAAGCATGGATCCATCCTGCCTTGTATCAACGGTTCAGGCTGGTGGTGGTGGTGTCATGGTGTGGGGAATATTTTCTTGGCACTCTTTGGGCCCCTTGGTACCAATTGAGCATCGTTGCAACGCCACAGCCTACCTGAGTATTGTTGCTGACCATGTCCATCCCTTTATGACCACAATGTACCCAACATCTGATGGCTACTTTCAGCAGGATAAAGCGCCATGTCATAAAGCTGGAATCATCTCAGACTGATTTCTTGAACATGACAATGAGTTCACTGTATCAAATGGCCTCCACAGTCACCAGATCTCAATCCAATAGAGCATCTTTGGGATGTGGTGGAACGGGAGATTCGCATCATGGATGTGCAGCCGACAAATCTGCGGCAACTGTGTGATGCCATCATGTCAATATGGACCAAAATCTCTGAGGAATGCTTCCAGCACCTTTTTGAATCTATGCCACGAAGAATTGAGGCAGTTCTGAAGGCAAAAGGGGGTCCAACCTGTTACTAGCATGGTGTACCTAATAAAGTGGCCGGTGAGTGTATATATATATATTATATACATTTATATATATATATATATATATATATATAAACCCCTATAAAGTATAAATGGTAAAGTAAATAAACATATATTCTAAGCTAATACAAAATACATTAACCAAAAATGAAAAATAAATAAAGTGATACAGACCAGTAGCACACAGAAACATCCACGCGCACTTTTCGCAGACAAGTTTCGACAGGCGAAGTGAGGTGCCAAATAAAGAAAGAGATGACCATAGGTAAAGACTATTATAGCAATTAGCCAGTGGTGTGATACTAGGGGGAAATTGACAGGAAATAATATGGAGATAACCCAGCAATAATACCAGTAAATGAAACACAAAATACATACAAAAATACATACAAATAAACAGAAGAAAATAGAATAAATGTGGGTGTTTCTGTATGCTAGTACTGTATGCTAGAAGTATTTTCAGTATTCTGACACCGTCATTTATTTTATTATATGTGATCTGATATATTTTCCAATAAAATTTTAGTTTTTTGACGTATTTGGGTGATTGTGGTTGTGTTTGGCATTAGAGGAAATCATCCATAGCAATCAACAGTACATGTAAGAGCAGAGAACCAGAGCAGCAGCTTGTATGTAAGGGGCTATAAGCAGTCTATATGTGAAAGCGGAAACCTGTATGTGAGAGCGGAATAAGACGTGCAAAAATCTATATATAAGAATGCAGGACCTGTGCAGCAATCTATAGGAAAAGAGCTATAAGTAGTCTATATGTGAAAGTGGAAAGTATAGGCAGCAGACTATATGTGAGAGAGGAGGGAGTCATAAGTAGCAATCTATAGGTGAGGGGGCTATAAGCAGTTTATATTTGGCAGAGGAAACCATAAGCAGCAGTCTATATTTAAAGGGCAGAGGGCCATGAGTATCGATCTTTAGGTGAGGGGGCTAAAAGCTATGTGGTAGCAGTTGTCTATATGTAAAAGAGGAGGTGGCCATGTGGAGCGATCCATATATGACAAGAGAGGAGACATCATTAACAGTCTATGTGTTACAGGGGTGGGGCCGTGAGCATCAGTCTATATGAATGAGAGGAGGGGCTAATGAGCAGCACCGCATTTATGATAGAGGAGGGGGGCATGAGTAGCGGTTTACATTTAGGTCCATATATATTTGGAAACTGACACCATTTTTTTTTTACCTGTTACTGAAACATTCAAGTTATAGTTATATTGGACAATGACAAAAAGTCAAGATTTTTCAACTTTCATTTGAGGGTATTAAAATTGGATGAAGTGTTTAGGAGTTTCAGCTCCTTATCATGTGCTACCATTAGTAATTGGACAATTGACCCAAAGGCTGTTTCATGGGCAGGAGTGGGCAATTCCTTTGTTATGTCAATCTCAAATAAGCAGATAAAAGGCCTGGAGTTGATTTGAGGTGTGGTACTTGCATATGGAAGATTTTACTGGGAAGAAAGCATTAGCTCAAAAGAGCTCTCCATGCTGGAGAAACAAGCCATCATTGAGCTGCAAAAACAGCATATCAGCTCAGTATTCCCAGCTTTTCTAATTACACTGACATTGAGTACAAGAGATGTTATCTATAGTGCAGAGGGCTTCAGAGCTCAAAGTTATTAATCTCCTTTGTTTGTTAGAGATAACAAATTCTTTTCTCAAGCTGCTAAAATCCTGTGGGCCAATCTGTGGTGACACTCCCTGCTATCATATAAGACAAAGAGCAGAGAGAGAAGAGGAGAGCAGGATGGTAACCAGAGAAAAGTAATTATAAGTAATTGGACAATTGACTCAAAGGCTGTTTCATGGGCAGGTGTGGGCAATTCCTTTGTTATGTCATTCTCAATTAAGCAGACAAAAGGCCTGGATTTTATTTGAGCTGTGGTGCTTGCATATGGAAGATTTTACTGTGAAGAAAGCATGCGGTCAAAAGAGCTCTCCTTGCTGGAGAAACAAGGCATCCTTAAGCTGCAAAAACTGAAAAAAGACATCCAAGAAATTGCTTCAATATTAGGAGTGGCAAAAGCTACAGTTTTGTACATCCTGAGAAAGATAAAATACACTGGTGAACTCATCAATGTAAAAAGACATGGTCACCCACAGAAGACAACAGTGGTGGATGATCGCAGAATAATTTCCACGGTGAAGAGAAACCCTTCCACAACAGCCAACCAAGTGAACAACACTCCCTAGGATGTAGACTTATCAATATCCAAATCTACCATAAAGAGAAGACTGCAGGAAAGTAAATAGAAAGGGTTCACTGCACTGAGCAAGCTCTTCAAAAGCTTGAAAATTAAAAAATGCTAGATTGGACATTGCTAAAAAACAACTAAAAAAGCCAGCAAAACTCTGGAATAACATTCTTTGGACAGATAAAACCAAGATCAACCTCTACCAGAATGATGGAAAGAAAAAAGTATGGCAAAGGTGTGGTACAACTCATGATCCAAAGCATAACACATCATCTGTAAAACGCGACGGAGGCAGAGTGATGGTTTGGGCATGCATGGCTGCCAGTGGCACTGGGTCACTATTGTTTGTTGATGATATGATACAGGACAGAAGCAGCCAGATGAATTCTGAGGCATTCAGAGACATACTGTGTGTTCAAATCAAGCTAAATGCAGCCAAACTGATTGGTAAGTGTTTCAAAATACAATGAATGGAAAACATAAAGCCAAAGCAACCCAGGAGTTTATTAAAGCAAAGAAGTTGAATATTCTTAAATGGCCAAGTCAGTCACCTGATCTTAACCCAATGGAGCATGAATTTCAAAGACTATATTCAGACAGAAAGGCCCACAGACAAACAGCAACTGAAAAATGCTGCAGTAAAGGCCAGGCAATGCACTAAACAGGAGGAAACACAGCATCTGGTGATGTCCATGAGCTCAAGACTTCAGGCAGTCATTGCCAATAAAAGGTTTTTAACCAAGTATTAGAAATTAACATTTTATTTACAACTATTTGATTTGTCCAATTACTTTTGAGCCCATGAAATTAAGGGATTGTTTAAAAAGTACTTTAGTTCCTAACATTTTTATGCAATCATTTTGTTCAACCCACTGAATTACAGCTGAAAGTCTGAACTTCAACTGCGTCCAAATTGTTTTGTTCAAAATTCATTGTGGTAATGTATAGAACCAAAATTAGAAAAGTGTTGTCTCTTTCCAAATATTTATGGACCTAACTGTATATGAAATAAAAGATGGGTCCATGAGCTTTGGTCTATAGGGGACGATGGAGGGGGCTCTTGCAGCAGCACGTATATAGTTACATAGTAACAGTTTGTAAATTCATAAAAGACAGACATCCATCCAGTTCAGCATATTGTCGTTTAGTGTTGATTCAGAGAAAGGCAAAAGCTTCCATGAGGTAGAAATCAATTGTCCTCATTTTAGGGGAAAAAATCCTTCCTGATCTCAATCTGGCAAGCAAAATAAATCCCTGGATCAATGCCTCTTCTCCAGAATCCTAGTCACTATAATTTGTTATATTATTATGCTCTAGAAATGTATCCAGACCCTTTTTGAAGTCTGGTAGGGAATTCACCATGACAAGTTCCTCTGGTAGAGAGTTCCACAGTCTCACTGCTCTAAGAGTAAAGAATCTCTTTCTATGTTTATGTAGAAACATACTTTCCTCTAGATGTATAGGATGCCTCCTTGTTCTAGGTACAGTCCTGAGTATAAATAGGTCTTGGAAGAGATGTCTGTATTGACCCTTGATATATTTGTACATATTTAGTATGTCACCCCGAACCTGTCTTTTCTGTAAACTGAACAACCATAATTTTGATCATCTTTCTGGGTATTGTGGCAACCCAGTCCTGTTACTATTTTCATTGCCTGCCTTTGAACCTGTTCAAGTTCTATATGTCTTTCTTATGCACTGATGCTCAAATATGTACACAATATTTCATGTGTGGTCTGACCATTAATTTGTATAATGGGAGAATGATGTTCTCATCATGTGCATTTATGCCTCTGTTAATACACCCCATGATCCTATTTGCCTTAGCAGCAATCCAAACATTCTAATTTTAGTTACCAACCTTTTATGTGTTACAAGATCAAAAATCTAGATATATGACTTTTAATGCCACACCTCAATCCAGTCTGAATCTAATTTCCGCATAGAAGCTGATGAGATCAGTTTGACAGGACCAATCCTTCAACAACCTATGCTGGAATGGAGTTGTACCTTTATTTTCAGTTAAATACTCCAGCATAGCATTTCTGAGAAAACCTTCAAACATTTTACCAACTACAGAGGTTAAACTTACCAGCCTATAGTTTCCAGGATCACTTTTTTGACCCCTTTTTGAATATTCGCACCACATTTGTAATTCGGCAATCCTTTGGAATATACCCTGTTACTTTACAGTCCAAAAATATTAAAAATAGGGGCCTGTCTATCAGCTTACTTAAAGGGGTTTTGCCACAAAGTAAAATTGATGTGGGAAGCTTGCAAATGAAATAACAAATATTTTTACCATTCATTATTATTAAAATTCTGTACCTTTTTCGTTTTAGCTGCTCCTTTAGTGATCCATTGTTTACAGCTTGTCTCCAGGGGATACAACCAGGACTGAGAGCTTCTCAGTCCTGGTCAGACATGCTCAGACATCACTTCTCCTCTCAGGCAGCTACTGAGTGTTCAAATATCAGGTGTTGTCACTCTACTCCCATCCTCTGTATTCCTTAGTAATTAGTTAAACAGTGCAAATAAATAATAAAGAAACCTAGGACCCTTGTGCCTGGAGGCAAAAAGTTTTACCTCTCAGCTATTCATAATGCTTTACATAAACAGACCTTTCTTTGACTACAGAGAGGAAAGGCCTGGTGATGTCATCACGCTGGGTCACATGATATACAATTCAAACAAATCACACAAGCCCCCTTCTGAGCACACAGAGCTGAAGAGCAGGATGCAGGAGGTATGAGATGAGATTGTGGCAAAACCCCTTTAATTTTCTTTGGACATACGGGTGTATACTATCCGGATTTAATAATTTGTTTATTTTAATCTTATTAGGCGAAGCTGCCCTTCTTCCTGGGTTAGAGAGGAAACATGTAAGATGGAGTTTACCTCACCCCTCTGCCCATCAACCGGAATATCATTTTCCTAAGTAAATATGGTGGAGAAATATTTTTAAATAGATTTGCTTTCTCCTCATCACCCTCATAATTCTTCCTTCACTACTTTTCAAAGGGCCAACATTTTCAGTTTCAACCTTCTTACCATTTATATAGTTAAGAAATATTTTGGGGCTAGCTATACTCTTTGGCAATACGTCTTTCTGTCTACAGTTTTGCTGCCTTTATCATTATTTTACATATTTTATTTTTTTCTTTACAGCTTTTCAGTGCTACCTCACTGCCCTTCTGTTTAAGTAGCTTAAACTCTTTATTTTTATGATTTTCTTGCCTCATTTACATCTCTGTTGATCCATATTGTTTTTTTTCCTGTTTGTAATAATTTAATTTTAATGTTATTTTGAAGAATTTTCCTAGTCAATGCAGTTTAGGGCCTCTCTAAGCAGATTAAAATGAGCCGTTCTGAAATTCAGTGTTCTTGTGGCTCCTCAACAAAATGCTCTATTGAAGGAAAAATTTAATTTTTTTTATATTGTGGTCACTTTTCCCTAGGTGCATCTCCAACCTGAACCTATGTTACTCTGTCAGGTCTGTTTGTCAGTATTAAGTCCAAAAGGGCTTTCCTTCTAGTCGAGTCCTACATCAGTTGGAAAAGATAATTATTATATGTTATTGACAAAAACCTGTTTCCTTTATGAGAACCACAGGTTTCAGTTTCCCAATTTATGTTTGGGTAGTTGAAGTCATTCATTATAACAACCTCATTATGATTAGCTGACCTATATATTTATACATCTTCCATGAGTTCTGTTCAGGGGCGTAACTTGAGAAGCCAGGGCCCCATAGCAAATTTTTGTACGCCCAACACGCTCCCCTGTCTCCCTGACTACAAAGACCAATATTACTGTCATATAGTGGTATATACTAGTGCACACAGGTGCCATACAAACTGTATATTACCTCCATACAGTGACCATCTAGTAGTAGATATGTGTACACAGGCTCTGCAGACTGTATATGACCACAATACCATATAGCGGTATATACTAGTGTACACAGGTGCCCTACAGATTGTATATTACCTTCATACAGTGTCCATATAGTGGTAGTTACCGGTATACACAGACTCTGCAGACATATACGTTTTTAGAGTGCAGTTACATCACGTGACTCACAGGTGACATTTCTCTGATAAGTCGTTGACCTTCCCTTTTGTTCTGCATCCAGTCCAGACCGCCGTGATAACTTCTCCTGGACACCACTCATCCCTGCAGTCTGGACACAAATATCTTAGAATCCTCACTTTTCGAGCATCTCCCTCACTGTCCCCCACCTCTGTACAAACTTCTCAGGGGTGGCAGAGGGGTATAGACCATAGCTTAGAGGCCCAGTCTCCTAGAGGGGAGAGGAGGGGAGGGGTGGGGAGAAACAGATGATTCACACCCTGGAGATTGTGTTGCAGCTATGGCCTGGACCCCTCAGAATCATGTTACCAAGTAGGTAGATCCCCCCTCCCCATTAGAAGGCCCTAGGTAGGTAGGTTGGTAGGCTCCAGGTAAGTAGGTAGGCAGTAGTTAGGCCACAGGTAGGTAGACAGTATATAGGCCTCAGGTAGGTAGGCCACATGTATGTAGGTAGATTAGTCCTAGGTAGGTCGGTAGGCAGTAGTTAGGCCACAGGTAAGTAGGCAGGTCCTAGTTGGGTAGTTAGGCTACAGTTCGGTAGGTAGATTGGCCCTAGGTAGGCAGTAGTTAGGCCCCAGTTAGGTAGGCAGTCCCCAGGAAGGTAGGTAGGCTTTAGGTAGGCTCCAGGTAGCTAGGTAGGCAGTAGGTGGGCCGCATATAGGTGGTAGGTGGGCCACAGGTAGCTAGGTCGATAGGCTATAGGTGGGGCCCACATAGGTAGGTAGGTAGGTAGGGCCCCATAGCAGCTGCTATATCTGCTACCCCAGTAGTTATGCCCCTGGTTCTGTTACATTTGATTGCCAACAGCAGGCCTAATAGAATTTTTTTATTGCTATTACCCCCATGTATATATAACCATAAAGATTCCACTAGTTCATTAACTGTATCTATATCTCCCTGCATTGTTGGCTTTAGATAAAATTTTATATGACTGGAACAATGATCTATATAGGTGAAAAAGAAGACGGCGGAAGCAACAGTCTATATATGACAGAGGAGGGGTCTGGAGCAGCAGTCTATATGTAAGAGAGGAGCAGTTATGAGCTGCAGTCAATAAGTGAATAAAGAGGGGGCTACAGCAGTATTCTATATTAAAGTGAGGAGAAGGCATATGAAGCACATAAATCATATAGGGACAGGAGTGGAGAGTTGGCTGACAGACCATGATCAGTTTTGCAGTCATTGCAGGGTGTATATTCCCCTTAATCCTAGAGCTAATATTTCAGCTAGTTTTTTCTGACCTTGGTTTCTTGTGGTTCCATTGCAGTATCTGTGGTGAAAAAAGATTTCTACAACAGAAACAGGAAATTTTATATAAATATGCCTTAGTTGAAACCGCTTTCTTTAAGCTGAGTGGTGGGGATTAAGGGAGAACAATACCGAACAACCTACTCACCATTGTAGTGAAGAGTGGCTCCTGCCACACTTATAGTCAGTGCCCACATATGAGTGCTGTACAGTAATGATGTGGGTGGTACAAAGAAGAAGAGAGTGGGGGGTGGGAGAAAAAGTTGTCTCATCCAAACTCACTCCATTGTGTCTTGTACTCAGCAGTCCACCAAATCTATATAAATATGGGCCGATAAGCACTGAATAATATAAAAGAAGTGTAATTAGATAACCAATTAACACTGACAATCAGACAGAAGAATCCTTCAAAAAATATATGTAGAAAATTAAAATGAAAAAACTTAATTGTACATAATACATTAAAATCCAATTTAAAAAAGCATTCTTGTAGCAGTAAACACTCAAGGCACATATCCCAAAACATTTGTATACATTAAAGTGGATGAAGAAAAAAGTAAATTGACAACCCCCATGGTAACAAATATAATGAAAAAACATACAACTTAGCTCTTAGCTGGTTTTACAGTTTTACAAGCCCCAGAGCAGAAATTTCCCACTTTTTTTATATATATATCAGTGTATACGTAGGGATCGAGCTTCTGATTTTATATATATATATACAAGTAGACAGATAGTATATATATATATATACAAAGTCGCACTAGTCAGTTAGCTTGTATATATATATATATATATAATATATATATATATATATATATATATATATATAAATATATATATATATATATATATTATATATAATATACTATATATATATATATATATCATATACACACACACATATATAATAACAAATGTATATGTACAGTACATATATATACAGCTAATACTGTGCTCCATATATATATATGTATATATATATTTAATATATATATACATATACTATATATTAATATATATATATATATATATATACACTGCCGTTCAAAAGCTTGGGGTCACCCAGACAATTTAGTTGTTTTCCCTGAAAACTCATACTTTTATTTATCAAGTGAGTTGCAAAATGAATAGAGATATAGTCCAGACATTGACAAGATTAGAAATAATGAATGTTTTATTTGAAATAATAATTTTCTACTTCAAACTTTGCTTTGTCAAATAATGCTCCCTTTGCAGCAATTACAGCATTGCAGACCTTTGGCATTCTAGCTGTTAATTTGCTGAGGTAATCTGGAGAAATTTCACCCCATGCTGCCAGAAGCCCCTCCCACACTTTGGATTGGCTTGATGGGCACTTTTTGCATATCATATTGTCAAGCTGCTCCCACAACAGCTCAATGGGGTTGAGATCTGATGACTGTGCTGGCCACTCCATTACAGATAGAATACCAGCTGCCTGCTTCTTCCCTAAATAGTTCTTGCCTAATTTGGAGGTGTGCTTTGGGTCATTGTCCTGTTGCAGGATGAAATTGACTCCAATCAAACGCTGTCCACAGGGTATGGCATGGCATTGCAAAATGGAGTGATAGTCTTCCTTATTAAAAATCCCTCTTCCCTTGTACAAATCTCACACTTTACCAGCACCAGACCATCACATTACCTCCACCATGCTTGACAAATGGCGTCAGGCACTCTTCCAGCATCTTTTCACTTGTTCTGCGTCTCACAAGTGTTCTTCTGTGTGATCCAAACACCTCAGACTTCGATTCGTCTGTCCATAACACTTTTTTCCAATCTTCCTATGTCCAATGTCTGTGTTCTTTAGCCCATATTAATCTTTTCCTTTTATTAGCCTGTCTCAGATATGTTTTTTTCTTTTGCTATTCTGCCCTGAAGGCCAGCATCCCGGATTTGCCTCTTCACTGTAGATGTTGACATTGGCGTTTTGCAGGTACTATTTAATGAAGCTGCCAGTTGAGGACCTGTGTGCCGTTGATTTCTCAAACTAGAGTCTCTAATGTACTTGTCCTGTTGCTCAGTTGTGCAGCGGGGCTTCCCACTTCTCTTTCTACTCTGGTTAGAGCCTGTTTGTGCTCTCCTCTGAAGAGAGTAGTACACACTGTTGTAGGAAATCTTCAGTTTCTTGGCGATTTCTCGCATGAAATAGCCTTCATCTCTCAGCACAAGAATAGGCTGTCGAGTTTCACATGAAAGTTCTCTTTTTCTGGCCATTTTGCGAATTTTATCGAACCCACAAATGTAATGCTCCAGATTCCCAGCTAGCTCAAAGGAAGGTCAGTTTTATAGCTTCTCTAATCAGCAAAACTGTTTTCAGCTGTGCTAACATACTTGCACTAGGGTCATTAAGGGTGTTTAAAATTTCCAATAACTTTCTTACACAGTTAGCAAGCACAATGTACCATTAGACCACTGAAGTGATGGTTGTTGGAATAGGCCTCTATACACCTATGTAGATTTTGCATTAACAACCAGATGTTGGCAGCTAGAATAGTCATTTACCGCATAAACAATGTGTAGAGTCTATTTCTGATTCATTTAATGTTAGCTTCATTGAAAAAATTTTAATTGTCCTGGATCAAGAAATCATGTGGATGCATTTTTTATTACAGTCACCATCCTGGGACAAGCTATCTAATACTGCTATGTAACTGACATACAAGGGATGTTAAAAAAAATTATGTACTACTAGCAGAATTACCCAGTGTCACACAGCTTTATTTAATTTTACTGTTGTTTGTATGTGTGGTCACAAAAATTGGTTGTGAGACATAAATAGTCTGAAAGGATTTCAATAGATGACAGTGCTCAAATTCTTTGCTGGCACAGTCCAGTCATGATGAGCTTCGATTTTTTTTGGAATTTGTAGAGATTGGTGGGTCCTGAAGAGGTAAAACCTAGTCTTAAGCCATTCAAAGTGCCTGATTGACCTATATGATAAGTTTAGTGCAGATTAGTCTAGTCATTTGGCTGTGCACTAAGACCTTTCCAAAATACCTGATTTGCCAATGTGCCAAGTTTGGTGCAGATTGGTCCAGTCATTTTACTTTGCATAAAGAAGAGACTATTCACAGTGAGTTCTGATTCTTTGCAAATATGTTGCAAATGCTAGATTCTAGAGATCTGAAACCTGGTCTAAAACTTTGTGAAGTACCAGATTTACCTTACCTTTTTGCTACATAAGAGGCATATTGGTCCAGTCATTTGGCTTTGTATAAAGAACAGAAACTGTTCACACCAATTTTCAATTCTTTGTAAATATGTTGAGAAGGGTAAAAAAGGCTGAAACTTGGCCTGAAACCTTCCTTAAGTACCTAATTTGCCTACAGTATATGTCAAATTTGCTGCAGATTATTCCAGTTGTTTGTGCATAAAGAAGAGACGCCGTTCATGGTGAGTTGTGCTTCTTTATGAATATGTGTATAAAGAACAGGCAGCTTGCAACAGAAATCCATTTTTATATGTATAAAGATTTCTTGCATTTGTGTAAGGGTCACATTGACTTATTTTATTGATAGGGTTGGTATCTTAATTGCTCAAGTTTCATATCTTCATGTACATATTCTGCAGCAATGGTATGGTTTATGATTGAACACCAATTTAGGGCCACATGTATGAAAACTGTCTAGGTCTAAAATTCACTTAGCTGGCCATAACAACCAATCAGAGCGGCCATTGCATTTCATATAGTGCTCTGGAAAAGGGAGAGGGGCGCTCTGATTGGTTGCTATGGGCAACAAAGTGAGTTTTAGACCATGACAGATTTCATATATGTGGCCCTTACTGTTTATATTTTCAACAAAGGCACCTACAAAAACGAAAAGCTGTATAACTTGTATTTTGTATTGCACCTTAACTCTTAGCTGGTTTTACAGTTTTGCAAGCCCCAGATCAGAACTCTCTCACAATTATATTTTAGATCATAGGGCTGGAGCTACCGATTTTTAATTCTGAATTGTGTTACCCAAGGCATTTCTAGTAAAAATAAGTCTCCTCACTACATTGATTAGCTTTTAACATGAAAAGTAATTGAATACTTTTTACAAATACATTACATTATCTCCTCTTCTCTCATCTCTTTCCACCTTTCCTTGCTCCCTCTTATCTCTCATTGCTTTAAGCTCACTCACTCCGAACTCACTTTCTGCTGAGTCTCTATTAATGGACTTTGAACGCTTCTCATTTAGCTAAATAAATACTCTTTAGAGCTCTGCAGCCTGAGTACTACACTTTATAAGTCTGTGTAACAAGAATAGCTAATAATATTAGAGCTGATATGTCAATCACTGCTATGGATCCGCTCACAGCCTGAACAGCATGTGTGATTCTAAAGCTCTGTAAACTGCATGGTGAGACAACCACTTTAAAGCTTATATCTAAACAAAGACATAAGTAGTATTTTAATAGGATATGTCAACTATGTCTGACTAAAATAAATAAAATAATAAATATAATAGCAGTGGCACTAGGAAATTACTGTGGGACATCATCTTCTGTTGCCACCACTTTTCTTTTTCTGGCCATGGAAGCCAGTATGGTGTAGCTCCACTTCAGCCTTGAAATGAGATGAGGTTTGCTGATTGAACATTGTTGAAATATCTTAGAATTTACAATTTAATTTTTTTTAACCACTGATCAATTCCAAAATAGTGTCAAGCTTTTCCTAACTGAGGGCGTTTTTTGGCCATCAATCCCGGTCTGTTTTTAATGCCGCTGCTTTATATAAAGGAACTGGAGTTTGGAATCGGTGAGTGCCGCCTCATTTTCTCTTTTTCCGTGCTGGATTTCTACACTTTATGGCTGAGCACCACCAATTATAAGGAGTTTTTAAAGAGTGAGGATAAATTTTGATATTGCTAATATGAAGATAATGCGGTCTGCTACTTAAGGTAACCCCTTGGTGCAAATCAATTTCTCTGGTTGTATTTCTTTTCCTTACTGAAATGCCCCAGTTTTAATTTAAAATAATAGTTGTGTTTTATTTAGAATATCATGTTGCTTTGTTCTTTTACGTCTCCAACATTTTGTGTTAGTAAAAATTAATTGAACAATGTTGTCTATGTTTTGAAGTCAGTCATTAAAAGAAACATTATATGAGACCCTCTCCTGAAAATGACCTTATTATCATTTATGATGTCTTTTGTTTTGACTACAATGAATGTTTTCAGGTCAGTCTTGGAGCAATCTGGCTCTTCAAACGCTATTAAACAACATTTTAATTAACATGTCTGTTATACAGTGATATCTCCAAGCATATCACAGACTTTAATTATTTGACATAAAAACATTTATCATTTTGTTGTTTTCAAGGTTTTAGTTCAGCTTGTCACATAATGATCACATAATGAGAGTCAAGTCTACATCATGTTGACCTGTTTGAAAATATCATGTTTTGATTGACCAATTGACTTTTTTTTATCAATATAAAGAGCTCCTTTCTTCAGCTTTTCCTGTGATTATATTTTGTTAGCAATGGATTTAACACACATCAAATGTAACAATTTGCCATTTATGTCATCTTCTTTCTAGGATTACAACCACTGCTGCATGCATGATGGACCTCAGGAGATATCCACTAGATGAACAAAACTGTACATTAGAAATTGAAAGCTGTAAGTAACTGCAACTTCTCCTTCCTATATTATACTTCACAAGTATTGAACTATTGAATTGCAATGTGCATACAATAGCAAAAAAGTATATGTCAGCTCACCCACCTCCAAAAAGTATCCTTCAAACTTTCTTCCCCATATGGTGCTCATATGGACTACGATTAAAGGGGTTGTCTCACTATAACGATTCAAGAGTTCGATGTGTACAATAAAAACTTCTTCTTTGACTTTAACCCAGGTTTGCGCTAATGATATCTCTCATGCATTTCCGGCAATCTAGCCATAATGGACATTAGTTCAGGTTTTCTCTGAACTAACTTACTTTTTACAAAGAATAGCTTTCAACATTTAGGGAACGTTAAATAAAGAAGTTTTCCAAATATACTGCTCTGTTTATTTTTCTTTGAAGAGATAAAAGTAATTTTACCAGCTCCGAGTGCACTCAGGTTTCTCTAGGTTATCGACCTGCTCCGCCCTGCACTCTCATGTTGTTTGTCTTAGGCAATGTTCACATGGCTTATTGCCGACGTAATTGCGGGGACGGATTTCGCCCCGCAATTACGCCGGCTGCCGTGCAGCAGGGGCAGGGCCGACGGCTCGCTGGCCCCATAGACACTCATTATTCACGGCGCGTACACGCCGTATATAATGTGCATGTCGCTGAGCGGGGAGAAGAGATGGAATCCACAGTTCTCTGTGAGAACTGTGGATTATCGTGATTACTGGGATGGATTCCAGCCGTACTGCAGCGCAAATACGGCGTGCAGTACGGCTGGAATCAGTCACAGAATAAGCCGTGTGAACGGCCCCTTATCTGATAGCAGGGATGATGTCATCACACAGGTAGACAAACAGAACTGCCAGCAACTCAAGAGCTTGAGTGTTATCTGATCTCACAAACAAAGGAGACTCATTGATTTGCTTACTTTAGCTTTGAAGCTTCTCTTGACATTATATAAACATCTCATGTCAGAGTAATTAGAAGACCTTTGAATGCTGAGCTAATATGCTAATCACTGCCCTTAGAAGCAGGCACAGCCTGATCAGGATGAGACAGGATGCATGAAAGAAAGCTGCTTTTGGCTCTGAAACAGAGTGGTGAGACAATCCCTTTGGATGTTATACTGATACACATCAGATTCAATGGAACAAGGATTTCATTGATTTTAAATTTTGGGAATAAAAAATATTTTCATTATATCATTTGTTTGTATGTAGGAGCATGCTGTAAATATATTAATTTGCAATGTGTCCTTTGAATTTAGTGATCACCTAAAGCATATGCCAAAAAAATTTTTATTTTTTTTTATGTCATTGGCCAGAATACATCAGGATCCTGCCAATATAACTATGTTAAACTTCTTAGAAGTGCTAAATACAACTTATACCTTACATATGCAGCTGTAAAGGAAAACATGTAGTGGTTCTTCTGTCTATATATTTGCTAGAATTGTTATAACAAATGTGATGTGTATTTAATTTTATATGCATTATCAATGTTGTACTGAGATGACTAGGGCCCATCAGTGATTTTGGGGGCCCACCCTACAGCTACTTTACATGACTGCACATATTGCACATGACTCTTGTACTCTGTCTCTTTCTGTCTGCCTGTCTTTCTCTGACTTTCAACTTCTGCCACCTCTTTTATCCCACTGATACAGACTGACATAATGACATCATCACGCCAGCCTGTAATCAAGATGGGGTACTGGGACAGATGACTCCATTCTACACCATTGTTTTCCACTTTATCTGTGCCCCGAAGATGCACATATAGTAGAAAAGCACTACCAGGCCTGCCATGTTCAGGTTTTCACTTGGGGCTTTCCCATGCTCCTCTGCGTTTCAGTCAGAGAATATGCATTATTACTGGTAAATAGTGATGAGCGATTACGTTGACTATCGTCATCGGGTCGATAGTCGATATCGGCAATTATCAATAAGATATCCGATAGTCGATAATAGATTATCGCCGATGACCTTTAAAGTCTATGGGAGAGGAACAACACCTTCATTCTTACACCCAAACAGGGATGGAGAAGCTGGAATTAACATCCACAACACTCAAATGGATACGTGCTACATCTTAGGCAAACACTTAGGTTATAAACGCCAAGAAAAAACTCACAGACCATTCACTATCCCTGTCTTGAAACCCCAAAAATGGCCGAACTTAAAACCCTTTTTTAAAACCTAGGCCTATCCCCGATCCCAAAAAACAAAAAAGGGACTTAAAAAAGTGCCAAAGGCCAGGTTATAAATTTTTGAACCATCATTTTTAACTTTTTGAACTGGACTTTTAAAAGGAACTATCTTCTGTCCCCTTGGGAACGGGAAAAAAGGGCTTTGAGCCCCAAGCCCCCTGCATGACCCCAGTTAAAAAAGTGCCGCAAAAAGGAGTCTTTGAACCCAAACAATTTTAGTTAAAATGGACATTAACTATATCTGTCCTGTCCCGCATTTATGACCATTAACCTGTCTGACCCACAGATTAAAAAGTGCCGGAAATGGGAAGTCTTTCAACCACCATTTTAGTTTTTCACTGGACATTGACTATACCTGTCCTGGACCACGTAATGACCACCCAAACCTGTCTGACCCACAGATTAAAAGTGCCGGAAAAAGGAGTCTTTGAACCACCATTTTAGTTTCACTGGACTTTAGAACACCCCTGTCCGAGCCACAGCATGAGCCCCAAACCTGCATGACCCAGTTTAAAAAATTTGCTGGGAAAAGGAGTCTTTCAACCACCATTTTAGTTTAAACGGGAAACATTGACTATACCTGTCCTGTACCACAGCATGACCCCTAAACCTGATTGAACCACAGATCACAAAGTGGCACTATGCTATTTTGTACAGTGACTGTCATTTAGTATATTTTTTGGTAACTGACAATTGTTTACAGAATTTATTTAGGAAAGTTTTATTTATAGTTTTACAATTATTAATCATTTTGCTTTTTTTTCAAGTGTGATAACATACAACATACACCCCCCTGCAGTTTTTAAAGGTATTTTTTACACGTGTAGATGTGTTTAATTGTCCGCACACCCATAAGTAATAAAAATGTCCAAATTTCATCCCAAAAACACTTCTTACTTGAGAAGGACATTTGCCCTCCTGGCTTCTGAGAGTGATTCAGCCAATCAATTCAATGGTTTCATTTTTCCTCCAAATCCTTCTTCAGTAAATTAGGGACAGACTCCCCGGGAGATCAAATGATGAGACCGCATAGTGACTCCACCCCCAGAAAATTTTAAGCCTCAAATTGTGCATTTTGTGTCCAGCCCTGGGGCCCCTTTTTGACACTATTTAAAACCCTCACAGAAATCACCTTTTCAAAATCTGATTTTTTTGAGAAATTTGAAGCTTCCTGATTGCCCCAAACGGTTGAGAGCCCAGTGCTGCCGTAACCCATCTGTTAACACGGAGGTCCAGCTGCCAGGGCCAGACTTACAGTGGGTGCGGGTGAGACCCCAGGCTAGCGTCTGTCATCTTTTAACCGGAGGCCCAGTGCAGGCCAGACTTACAGTGGGTGCGGTGAGAGCCCAGGCTAGCGTCTTGTCATCTATTAACAGCAGGTTCAGCTGCCAGGGCCGGATTTTACAGTGGGTGCGGTGAGAGCCCAGGTGGCGTCCGTCATCTATTTACACGGTAAAAATGCCCTTATGACGCAGCAAACAAAAAACATCTTTGCTGAAGCAGAGTGCAGAAGCGGAAGTGTGAGGTAGGACCCCCAGCCTTCCTCAGTACACAGTAAAGGGACCTGGGTAGCGCTTGCCCCTCCGTATGAGTGCGGACCAATTGAGCTTCACTTGGAAATACTGGTGGTTAACGCTCCTGTTCCACCCAGGTGCCCTTTTTCTTGCATTCTTTTTCTCATTTTACTCAACGTGCTGGAGGAAATTGTCTCTGTTCTTTGTTCTCTGTCCGTGCTCCATACTCTGGTCAAGTCTTCCTGTACCTCCCTTGTACAATTCAGAGGAATTTTTTTTACCAGCTATTTTGTACATGCAAGTTTTTTAGTAGTTTAATTCTAGAAAACACATTTTTAAAATAGAATGGAATCCCACCATCTCTTTGTTTCTCTTGTTTTACTTGTATTAAATGGGTTGTCTCAATACAGGGATTGCTAGCTATGTTAAAGATCTTGCAAAACAAGTCATTTTGCAATATGTGTCCATTAACATTTGTCCTACCTATTCCTGTTTTCTGACAGCCCCAAAAACCCCTTGAGCCACCTTGACAATTGTGAAGAACAAATGTCTGTTAGAAACACATTTTTTACAAATGGACCTGTAGTCTAGCTGCATTTCACAGCAAAATGCCCCAAAAATTCAAAACTTTGACCATGAGCCACTTTTGACAATTGTGAAGAACAAATGTCTGTTAGAAACAACATTTTTTAGAATAGGAACCCGTAGTGTTGCTGCATTCAAAGCAGCATGCCCAAAAAAAAATTATAAAAAATACTTCTCAGCCACTGTTAAAATTGTGAGGGAAAAATGCCACTTAGAAGGCACCATTTTCTGTTCCAAAGGGACCATGATTATAGTTGTATTCACAGCAAACATGACCCCAAAAAATTATAAATATGAACTTCTCAGCCACTATTACAAATTGTGATGGAGAAATGCCACTTAGAAGCCACATTTCTGTTCTAAAGGACCATAATTATAGCTGTATCTCACAGCAACATGACCTCAAAACCATTGACAAATTGACAATGTGAAAACTTCTAAAGATAAAGTGAGTAAAAGGGAAATTTATGGTTTTTGTCAGGGAAAATCCTTGCTGTCTTTTACAGTCTCCTCACAGCAAAAACCAGCAAAAAGGAACTGTTGGAAAAAGAGAAAAAAAATTGCAGTAAGAAATGATCATTTTAAAAAAAGTTTAAGAGGACCATTTCTGTTTGAAGAGGAAATGTGAAGTAGACCGGCAACTAATCGGTGACCTCGGCAATTGGGGCCACAACATCATCAGAGATCCAGGCCTGATTCATCTTGATGAAAGTCAACGATCCACATTATCTGTGGAAAGCCGGATGCGTTTGTCTGTAATGAATCCTCCAGCTGGCGGGAAGGTCCGCTCAGATATGAAGCTGGCTGCGGGCAGGACAACACCTCTATGGCGTGGCGACCCGAGCTCGGGCCTTTTCATCCATTTTGGATACCCAGAAGTCTATTGGGTCCCGAACACATACAAAAACACTCGGTGTTGAGGACGCAGATAGTCTTTTGCACCATGATCTTAAGCTGGTCTCTGTGTTTTGGGAGGGTTTGCCCTGCATTGCATGCGTTGGTGAGGTGATAAATAAGATTGCCTGAGGTCACCCATTGGGCTTCTGCCACCTTTGCCTGCTGCTGTGCTGCCCGCTACGGCTACTTGGCACTCTATGCTGTCAACGTCGCTGGACGTTGTTCCACCGTGACATTTAAAGACGTGAAGCAGACACAACAGATGTCTCCAGTTGATCAATCAGCAAGGTCTCCATTTCCTGCATTTTACTCTCTATTTGGGTGGGGTGGAAGGAAAAGTGTTGAGTTTTGTTTTGTACCCGGGGATCCAGGGAGGGTGGCCACCCAGTAACTGTTGTTCATTTTGATGGCCTTAATGCGAGGATTTATGTTGGAGGAAATGGAGCATCCAAGCACTCATTGGAAGATGGAGCCTTGATTTCCCAAGCCTCTGGGTCGAGGGGCACTAGCAAACTCATCTTCCTATCTTCCTCCTCCGCCTCAAAATCGCGCCAACCTTTTTCCCAAAACAGGGACGTCGGTAACGTCGGTTTTCTAGGAATACTCCTCCTCCTCCTCTCCGCTTCCTCCGGCACAGCTTCAACACAGCCCTAACTTGCCTCAGATGATGAACCCTGAGAGCTGAGGCGCCACCTTTCTCTAGCCCTGGACCCCGAACCACTGCCTAATGAAGACCGAGAAAATTGAGAAACTGTCGGGCCTTGTGGATTCGACGGAGAGAAAGGCTCCGTGTCCACATCTGTGTCCGTCTCCGTCGCTGGCGGGACCTGTAGTTTTTAGAGTGTCCAACGATCGTTCCAGAACTACGATCACCACACTGCCCATGCTGAAAAGGGCATCGTCCGCACTGACCATTTTGGTGACTTCTTCAATACTGGCAAGTATGGTGCAGAGCTCTTTCACCTGCTTCCACTCTCGGTGGCTCAACACCCCGAGGTCTGCACCACTGTTGTCAGGCCATGTGTCACTTCGTAAATGCGTAATGGCATTTTCGTGCTGCCAAAAATCGCTGGAGCATGTGGAGGGTGGAATTCCAGCGTGTTGCCACGTCAACAATGAGACGGTTGAGGGGAGGGGGGCCCAGCTGACGCTGCAACGCAGCCAGGCGGGGCGAAGCAGGGTGCGAATGCCGGAAGTGCAAAATCAGACCTCGAGCTTCTTCAGCAGGCACTCCAGACCCTGGGTAGCGCTTTAGAAAAATTTCTTGGACGACAAGGTTCATGACATGTGCCAGGCAAGGGGTGTGCTCCAGCCTACTGATCTTAAGGGCGGCCCGCAGATTTCGACCATTATCGCAACCACCTTGCCTGGCACAAGGTTCTTGACCCCCCGCCAGCCGCTCGGTCTCGTTGCGGAGAGCCGTCCACAGATCCTGACCTGTGTTTTGGACGGTCTCCAAGACAGATTAATTTTTAACACAGCTGGTTTTTCTAGGCCCGTGACGCCACCAGAGGACCTTGGGGGAAAGAGCCCTGCACCATCCCTGCGATTTTGAAGAGCGTGCGCCGAGCCTGAGAGCCACCGTCACCCCCAGAGACATCCACCCAGCTCACCAGTGAAGCTGTCACAGAGATATAGCGTCCTTTTGGGCCTGCTTTTTCTAGTCCATGTGTGGTGGTGAGATGTACTTTTCCGGACACAGATGCAGACAACGCGCTTGAAATTATAGATGACACGTGGCTGGCCAGGGCAGGGACGGCTTTTCTGGCAAAGAAATGCCTGCTCGGCATCTGGTATTGGGGGCAGGCAAGGGCCATGACGTGGCGGAACCCATCTGTGTCCACCAGACGGAAAGGCAACATTTCCAAGGCCAAAAGTCTGGCCATACCGACATTCAGGCTTTCGGCTTTGGGATGGTTTGGGTTAAAGTTTTCTTCTGCTCCCAAACCTGGAAGACAGAAGGCTGGCTGCTAAAAGGGTCTCTGGTGGTTCTGGTGGTACTCGGACGACGGTGGAGGCTGAAGCGGAGGCTGATCCTGATCATGACTCTGAGAGTCATGGGCAGCTGAGGAACGCTTGGTGGTGGGGGGAGGAGGAGGAGGCGGAGACAGAGGGTGTGACAGTGGTTGGGAAACCCGGCGTCGGTCTGGCCTTTTTTGGCCAAGTGTTGCCTCCATTTCAACTCATGCATTCGCTGCATGTGACTAGACATGTTGGTGGTGGTTAAACACCAAGATTTCTTGCCTTCTACTTATGCGTTTACGGCAAAGGGGGCATATGACATCGCGGGTGAATTAAAAGGCTTGCTCAAAGAAGGCCCAGCTTGAGAGGTCCCGGACCTTTTTGACGGCGAATAAGCGAGGAGCGGGGTTTCGCTGACCGTGGGTGGCGGCGGAATTATTCAGCGGACTTCTGTGACCCCCCCTCTCCCTTTTGTAGCGGGACCCGTATTGACACTACCCCATCGTCTTTCTCCTCATCCCGTGATGAAGCACTCGCAAGCAAATTTGCGGAAAAGAACCACGATGGATCCGCAATGTCGTCATCATCCCTCAACACAGGTGACTTCGTCGTCCTGACATTCTGCATCCAGGAGTTGCGGGCTACAAGGGAAGAGGGACTGCAAGGCGTTGCCGACTGCCCGGGATTTTTGCCGATTGACCAGCTTCCTTCCTCCTCTGATGGCATCAGTAACTGGGCGTAATGAGCAGAAAAATCATCCTCTTTTGGCCTCTTGATCTTTTAACATGCCTTCTGGGCCCCAACCGCATTTTGTCATCAAGGGGGGTCTTCAGAAAATGGATTATCCACATTGGTGGGTACACGAGTTGACATTTGGGCTGCCTTCGCTTCATGTTGGACGGATGCTGATGATTGCTGTTGCCGAATTTTGTGGCCGTGACTGGGAGGAAAGAGGAGGTAAGACTGCTGGATGCAGGTTCATTAACCACTGAAGAAAGATTGGCGACGCTGGGTTTGTTACTGAGATTCACAGGGCCCTTTACCCAGCGATGCAGGCCTGACGGGCCTGCAAACCCCAATCCGCTGGCCCTTTCGTGTTGTCGCGAGCACTGGAAGGAGCACCTTCCTCTTCCCTTACCTCCATGTCCTACCCCCCTCTTTGCTCGCTTACCACTGCATTTCGCTCCATGTTCAGAAAGATAAAATTTGAGAGGGTATGGAAGAGGGTTTTGCAACGTCTCTTTTTAAAAGACGGCAAATCACAGCTATTCTCAAATTCCCTCAAATCAAAAAAAATTGGCTGTATTGACATTTAACTGCAAGGTGGCTCTTGCAACAAATCTGGACTGGGCAAAAGTGCAAAAAACACGTATCTGAAATGTATACAGATAATAAAAGGTATTTTTGGCACCTATAATTCACCTGTTGGTGACTACACAATTGCTGGATTTAAATTTAACTGCAAGGTGGGTCTATTCAACAAATCTGGACTGGGATAAAGTGCAAAAAAAAACGTATCTGAAATGGTATACGGATAATAAACGGTTTTTTTTGGCACCTATCAATTCACCCGTGGTGACTACACAATTGCTGGATTGAAATTTAACTGCCAAGGTGGCTCTTATCAGCAAATCTGGACTGGGCAAAAGTGCAAAAAAAAACACGTATCTGAAATGTTTACGGATAATAAAAGGTATTTTGGCACCTATCAATTCACCTGTGGTGACTACACAATTGCTGGATTCAAATTTAAAATGCAAGGTGGCTCTATCAACAAATCTGGATGGGCAAAAGTGCAAAAAAACACGTATCTGAAATGTATTTCGGATAAAAAAGGTATTTTTGGCACCTTCAACCTGTGGTGACTACACAATTGCTGGATTGAAAATTTTAACTGCAAGGTTTGGGTCTATCAACAAATCTGGACTCTGGTAAAGTGCAAAAAACACGTATCTGAAATGTATACGGATAATAAAAGGTATTTTTTGGCACCTATCAATTCACCTGTGTGGACTACCAAAAATTGCTATGATTCAAATTTAACTGCAAGGTGGCTCTATCAACAAATCTGGACTGGGCAAAAGTGCAAAAAACACGTATCTAAAATTTTCCCTCACTGAAGACTGAAATGTATACGGATAATAAAAGGTATTTTTGGCACCTATCAACCTTTGGTGACTACACAATTGCTGGATTCAAATTTAACTTTCAAAGGTACCTCTAAACAACAAAGCTGGACTGGGCAAAAGTGCAAAAACACGTATCTGAAATGTTTTACAGATAATAAAAGGTATTTTTGGCACCTATCAATTCACCTGTGGTGACTACACAATTGCTGGATTCCCAAATTTAACTGCAAGGTGGCTCTATCAACAAATCTGGACTGGGCAAAAGTGCAAAAAACACGTATCTGAAATGTATACGGATAATAAAAGGTATTTTTGGCACCGATCAACCTGTGGTGACTACACAATTGCTGGATTCAAATTTAACTGCAAGGTACCTCTATCAACAAAGCTGAACTGGGGGAAAATTGAAAAAGAACACCTATCTGAAATGTATACTGATAATCAAAGTGGAGTTTTGCACCTAACAAATAGACCTGCAGTTATTAGAAAAGATCTGTATCCTAATATAAGTTCAGGCTGCCCAATATCCAAATAATATTTCAACAGTAAACTGTTAATAATAAAGCTATTGCAATGCAATGTCTGCAATACAATATCCAGTTTTCTTTAAGAGCTTGTTCTGTGTTCGCCCACGGGCCCCCCCCTGCCTCCTCCCTCGTGACTTTACAGCGGTAGATGCTCCCTTTTAAATTCTCTGCCTAACTACCTAAAACTGCAAATCTCTGATTTTAAATGAGTTTTTAAGGGTCGCAGCTAAAAAGTAGAGCTGTCTCTGTGAACAAATAGAATAATTTCGCTGAGCTGTTTGCACAGAGGCAGAGCGCACGTCCTACTCCTTTGAGATACTGACACACACTGATCATGAACAGGAATGGCTGTTCTATGTAAAACGAGGTCATGTGATTTTTCCAGCCAATCGCAACCATACACATCCCAGTCATGACGTCGCACACACATCTCACCCTGCTCTATTCTGTAAGCTGATTTGCTGGCCGCTAAATGACAGGAAGCGCCGAAAATGGCGCAATATTAATAGATTATGCACAGATTTTAACCTAAATTATCGCGTGATCTAAAAAATCCGATCATCGTAAATACCGTGCCGATTTCAACTTTGTCGATAATAATCGCTCAACACTACTGGTAAATTATGGTGTACAGATGTATTTTTGAGCATATACATTCTCGATTGTTTTTGTTCAATCCTAAATAACTTAGGAATGCATAAGCATTAGTTTCCCACCAAAAGACAATGTTAGCACTGTCTCAGCAGTGCAACAGTATTAATAGGTTAAACATTGGACTGCACATGTCTATAGGCACAAACCAGGATGTAGACTATTCCATGTAGCATCATCACTATAAAATAATATAAAATTTAGAGAGGTAGAGCTTGGTCTGAAATTACATCTGTCACCATAACTACTATTTTCCAGCTAAATGTTCAGTTTAATCAGTCCAGTACTACTCCAAGCAGACCAATAAATTGACAACAAAATACAAAAAAAATAGACTTTTAAAGAACATTACAGATAGGTAGCAATTTAAACCTACAGTACCTGCTATGATTCTGCTTAGTTTATTTGTGCAGCTGGAATAGACTGTATCAAAATCTTAATCTGTGATGGCTTCCTAAAGGCTTATTCCTCACGTTTTAGTGTTTTAAAACACTTTTCAAAACCCCATTGAATCGAGCATGGTTTAATCAGTTATATACATACAGTAGTTACATAGGGGGACATGTATGACAACTGTCTAGGTGTAAGACTTTCTTTGATGCCCATAGAAACCAATCAGAGCTCCCATTTTATTTTTCCAGAGCACTATAT
This sequence comes from Phyllomedusa bahiana, assembly GCA_025379985.1. Taxonomy (NCBI): domain Eukaryota; kingdom Metazoa; phylum Chordata; class Amphibia; order Anura; family Hylidae; genus Phyllomedusa; species Phyllomedusa bahiana. The sequence continues at coordinate 212,454 of JAODAL010001443.1, forward strand.
GAAATAAAAGGGATCTTTGGTTGCTATGGGCAATGAAGAAAGTCTTAGGCCTAGACAGTTTTCATACATGAGGCCCATAGTTTGTAAGGCTGAAAAAAGACAGTTCATCCAGTTCAGCCTGTTGTCCTATAGTGTTGATCCAAAGAAAAGCAAAAACCCCCATGAGGTAGAAGCCAATTGTCCTCATTTTAAGGGAAAAAAATCATTCCCAACTCCAACCTGGCAATTAGAATAAATCCCTGAATCATAAACCCTTCTTCAAAAACCTAGTCAACTTGTTAAATTATTGCACTCTAGAAATGCATTGAGACCCTTTCTGAACACTTTTAGTGAGTTCATCGTTCCAACTTTAAAAGAGAGTTCCACAATCTCACTGCTCTCAGGGCACAGCCACATGGCTTTGACAAAATATTCTTATTAAAGAATCCGACTGGTATTTTATCATCTTTTGAATGGTTTATGGAGACGGTTCTGTCTGCAGATTGCAGATTCGGCCGTCCCCCGTGCCATCGAAAAGAAAATTTTCCACTCAAAAGCCGGGCAAAAGATTGTGCATGTTCCAAGCTTTTGGATTTTTTTTTTTATTTGAAATCTGACCATCAGAAAAGACTGTGAAGAGTACAGCTCAGATTTTCTATTGAAGTCTATAGGAATGGTTGACGGTTGGTTCTTAGATGGTTTTCAAAACCGTCTGAAAAGCCGACTGAAAGCCATGCCGTATGGACTTAACCTTACAGTAAAGAATCCCTTCTATGATATAGAAATGTTCTTTCCTCTAGGCATAGAGGTTGTCCGCTTGTTCTATTATCTATTCCTGTGTATAAAAGGATCATGGGAAAGATCTTTATATTAACATTTAATAGATTTATACATTTTCATTAGGTCCCCCTGAAGCCATCTTGTCTCTAAATAAATAAGCTTAATTTTGATAATCTTTCTGGGTATTGTAGTCCACCCAGTCCTTTTATTATTTTCACTGTCCGCCTTTGAACCTGTTCAAGCTCTATAATGTTTTTATTTTGCACTGATGCCCAAAACTGTACAAAATATTCCATTTATGGTCTGACCAGTGATTTGTATAATGGGAGAATGATGTTCTCATTGTGTGCATTTATGCCTCTTTTAATACATTCGATTATCTTATTTGCCTAGGCAGCAGTTGTCTGACACTGGCTGCTACAGTTAAGTTTACTGTCAACTAAGATTCTTAAAGGGATTTTCTCACTACAGGCTTTTGCAGGCATCTTGAGCTGTTTCTGTCTTACAGTTTTCAATCCAGGGGCGAGTCTCTCCTCCCAGTAGGTGAGTTTTCCCTCACTGAAGACTGGTTTCATTCTGTGTTAGCAGTAGAAGGGAGAGGATGTCACAGCTCTGCAGACATCCTGCAATGGTCACTTCTCATACCTGGAGAGCTGTCACCTTCCTCCCAGGCTTCACAAGCTCCTTGTAACTAGAACACATGTATTGGTGGAAATAGTTTTACTGTAAATACAGCCTGAAATGATGAAACAAATGTGAGAAATGCAAATTGAAAGCAGAGTGTATAAGGCTGTTTTATATGGATGTGTTATATCTGGCAGCTAAAGAGACACAGTAATTGCCCACATTTTTTATCCTTCAACCGAAACGTTGTGTATGTCTATTATACTTCTCTATATCAGTCGTCATAGAGGAAAACAAATACAAAGTCAAAGAGATTCCTTTGATCAAAAACATTGTCACATTGTGGATCCTCGCCTTACAACCAAAGGTTGACCGCTTATTCTACACTTCTACCAGAACCATTATTGGAATTCTGCATCTCTTTTCCACAACGTGGATCACATACTCAGAAGAAACTAGACTATCTCTGTCTCCAAGCATACAGCGGTCAATACCTCTACAAGATAAGGCAGACTACCAGACAGTCTCTTTCTAGGTAGAATCTCCTATTATATGAACTTTAAATTTTTCCCTTTCCCTCATCCTTCACCTACCTTGTTTGTACATTGAGCCTATGTAATTAACAAAGCTCTTTTTTTCACTTCAACCTTTTAAATTTGTGTGCCGTGGAACCTCTACTATACAATTGATGGGATGCCTCTGAAGCGGGTCTATATCCACAGATCACCTATACTCCTACTTATGAAGTGTGCACACCCAACCCCTACATTTACTTCATATAGAGCTGTCGCTATGAGAGGAGTACAGCAGTCATTGCAGCTATCACTGTGAGAGTTGCAGAACAACCATTAGAGCTATCGCAGAGAGAGAAGCAGAGCAGCCATTAAAGCTATCACAGATATATATATATATATATATATATATATATATATATATAATATAATATAAATTATATATATATATGTATATATATACACACATACAGGGTGGGCCATTTATATGGATACACCTAAATAAAATGGGATGGTTGGTGTATAATTTTTCCGTTTGTGGACATTAGTATTGGGAGAGGGAAAACTTTTCAAGATTGGTGTTGCCATGATGGCCATTTTGAATTTGGGTTTTTTTTGGACCCAACTTTTTTTTTTCCTGGGAAGGGGGTTTCATGTAAAACATCAAAGTTATTGAGAATTTCACAAGAAATTATTTAACTAGAACCAATCAGTAAAGTAATATAGAAACTAAATATGATTTTTTGTAATTGTGCATATTAATACTTAATACATCACTTATTAACTCGATAATATATCGTCTTATTACTTCTTATACTTTCTTTACTTTACTGAGTGTTTCTCCATCTGTAACGTGTTGATTTGTCATCCAGTTCAATAATTTTGATTGGTTTTGATTTGTTTATGTGATTTATATTTTTATCTTAAATAAAGTGATTGTTCTTATTTTTGGTAATAAGTGTTTATTTTTTGTGGAGTATAAATATTATATTTTGAGTGACATTACCAATATTAATTTTAAACAAATATTTTTGAGAAATATTGTGTATTTTCACCTTAAATACCTAGCCAATGTACCTTTGAGTCTTTTTCGTGCTAATTAGGATAGAACAGACATAAAAGTTAGTCACTGGAGAATTTTTAAACTAATTAAAGGGTCTGAAAAAGGGGGGGAAAAAAAACCCAAAAAAGTTTTTGGATCAGCAGCACCACTATTTATTTTAAGGCAAGGAAAGAAAGCAAACAATAAAAATAGTTTAATGCACATAGTATCAAAGATAAATTTCTAATAGTCCGTGTACACATTTAGGGCCACATGTATGAAAACTGTCTTGGTCTAAAACTCACTTTGTTGCCAATAGCAAACAATCAGAGCACCCCTTTCATTTTTCCAGTGCACTATATGAAATGAGGGGGCAACAACAAAGAAAGTCTTAGACTCAGACAGTTTTCATACATGTCGGTCTTAGAGTTAAAAGATAGACGCTCCCGACTCAGGATCCTCATATATTACCCAAAACAGGAGGACTAATCTCATCTGTGCGTCATATAAACAGTCCATTGATTTTTGTGGGAACCATGTAACGCTTAATTTCCCCTATGAGGGTACATTAAGGTAATTGAAGACTTACTGCCAAATTTCTGTACATATCTCAGCTGATTGCTGGTGTTTCAGCAGCAAAACACCCTTTGATCAACTTATTTTTGGAAGAACATCAACAGATCTATTTCAACACACAGATAATGTTAACACATTTTTCATGATTGTATGGGTTTCTCTGACTACTATACATCCATAATGTATAACCCGCTATGTTAGTTACATTTCTCTAAAATGATTTTGAGTGATTAGCAACTTTGACATTTAATTTCCACTAAAGACACATTATAGCAGTAGTAAGTGTATACAAGTACCATGCACCCCCTGACACTTGACCCCTAACTAAGGTTTCTTCACAGAGTTACTGTGGTTAATAAAGCTACCGTGGTTCATTGATTTATTGTGCTTACATTTTTATTGAACAATTTTTTTCTTTATATTGCTTGACTCCAAACCAAAATTATAGTTCAGTTTATTTCACTGCTATTATCAATATTAATATCTATAACTCATACAAGAAAGGTTTTATCTTATACCTTAATTTTCTGGTTATGAATAAAATTATAATTAAGCCTTAAAAAGACGGGGGTGCCTTTAGTTGGTCCCCATTTCTTAAATGGGTTGCCCCTTTAAGGTGTTTTCGCTCTTTACAGCGTCTTCAGGCTCCCACTTACTGTACAGGCTGTGAGCTGGTCTACAGCATTGAATGACATTTTAGAGTCTATTAAAGGCACATTACTGATGGAGGGGTTGTGTAAAACAATGACACTGTCCAAACCAAATGCTTGGCTATAAATGTGAGAAGAGATTAAGCTCCTAGTAAAAGAGAAAAACCTACATGCTTCCAAAACACATTGTTAACTGCCCAATGACTGTTATCCTTGAGGTAATTACACATAAATGCACTCTGCAGATCTTACAGAATGGTTCAAGGCTGCACCCTGGTTAGTAAATCTAAGGGTTAAGGATTTTCTCAACAGAAAGATAAGATCAGAGACTGAGAAACTCTGTCCTGCTGATAAGACACAGCAGGGAGTGATGTGACCAGTCTGGACACTGCTAGAGCAGAGACAGGTGGTCAGTGTGTTGTGTCAACAAACATGAGATAAGAACTTCTATAACTGAAATGAAGTAAAATTAAAACAGTAATATATTTGATTATAGTCTTTATTTTCCTTGGCCTTCATGTTTGAAACTTATTAATGAGATGGAAATACCCCTTTTAAACCCTTGGCGACATACTGGTACGTCCTAGCGGGAAGTGCATATCAGTACGTCCTGCAGATCGTGCGGGCTCACAAGCGAGCCCCGTATGATCGCGACATGGGACCAGTGGTATATTACCAGTGGCCTCATGCCGTGTTACCCATAGCCAGTTTGCCATGGACGTCACCATGCCATGGACGTCACCAAGCCCCGCAATGAATTGTCAGTAACCATGTGAGCATTGCCTGACATGGAGAATGACAGTTGCCATAGAGACCAGTGTAGAACAGTTCTGTTCTGTATTGATCTCTATTTTATCAGTGATCTGAGGATCACTGATACAAATCCCCTATGGTGAAAAGTGAAAAAAGGCAAAAAGTGAAAAAAAAGTAAAACGCATAAATGAAAAGAATAAAAACAAAAAAAGCTCAAAAATAAAATAATCATATTGCCATGTGCATAATGATCTACCCTATAAATGTGTCCTGTTAATTAACCCACATGGTGAACACCGTAAAAAACCCCAAAAAAAACACATTCAAAGAATTGTGATTGTTATTTCATCCCGTAGCACATAAAATGGAATAAAATGTGACCAGAAACTCATATAAATACAAAAGGGGTGCCAATTATAATGTTATTTCATTCTGCAAACAAAGCCCTTACCTACCTCTGCATAAGGAAAAATTAAAAAGGTATGGCTATCAGAATATAACAATGCATAAATATTATTTTACACAATAAAAACACGTTTTTTAAAGCGCTTCAACATAAAAAAGCTGTAATTGTCTCGATCCGAGGAGTAAAACTCAGTTATCATGTATACTGCACGGTGAGCCCTGTTAAAAATAAAATTGAAAAAACACTACTAGAATTGCAGTATTTTCTTCACACTGCCCGACAAAAAAACTATGTAAAACAGATCAAAAAGCCTTGTCCCCTCAAAAATTATACCAATAAAATGTTTCACTCATCCAGCAAAAAACAATACACTTCTCTGTACACAGAAAATTAAAAAAGTTATGGCTCTCAGACTGTGATGCCAAAACGTGTTTTCCTTTTTGAATACAAGTGTTTTTATTTTATAAAAGCAGTTCAACATGAAAAAAAAACAAATTGGGTATCTCTGTAATCATATCGACTTGCTGAGTAAAGCTAGCATGTCTTTTGTACTGCACGGTGATCGCTATTAAAAATAAAAAAAACACTACCAGAATTGCTGTATTTTATTCAAACTTTTTTCAGGGTTCCTTGTTAAAAGGAAACATTTTCAGCTAAAATTGCAGATTGTTGGAAACAATATTTTTTTTCCATTTTCACAGCCTAGCGCTAAAAAAATTTGTGAAACACCTGTGGGATCGATATACTCACTGTACCCCTGGATATATTCCTTAAGGGGTGTAGTTTCCAGCATGCGGTCTTTTTAGTGGTGTTTATTTAGTTTTAGCACCTTAGAGTGTCCTAAAACCTGTAATGGTGCCTAAATAAAATCGTATTGAAAATGAGACCCCAAGTGCTCCTCCTAACCTGAGGCTTGTGGTTAAGCCAAATAGCACACTAGGGCCTCAAATAGGATGTCTCTGAAACGGCAGAGTCAATATTAAGTTGTATTTCCCTGGTCACATCTCCCGTGTTCCAGTGAATAAATGGATAAAAACAGAAAATCTACAAAAAAAAAGTGAAATTTTGGAATTTCTGCTCCACTTTGCTTTAATTTCTGTAAATTACCTAAAGGGTTAACAAACTTCCTAAACACTATTTTAAATGCTTTAGATTCTTAGATGAAGTCATATATGGGGGTATCTATCCTACAGGCCCCTTAAAGCCACGTCAGAACTAGACTGGTCCGTAAAAAATGTATATTACAAATTTTCTTGAAAAATGGGAAAAATTACTGCTAAGGGCCACATGTATGAAAACTGTCTAGATCTAAAACTCTCTTTGTTGCCCATAACAACCAATCAGAGTGCCCCTTTCATTTCATATAGTGCTCTGGAAAAATGAGAGGGGCACTCTGATTGGTTGCTATGGGCAACATGGGCAAGCCCCTTATGTTGTAAAAAAAAAAAGACGTTTAAAAAGTAATGCCAACCTACAGTGGACATATGGTAGATGCTGGTTATAAACTATTTTGAGTGGATTAGCTATCTGTCTTACACGCAGAAATTTTTGAAGTTTGAAAGTGGCAAATTGTTCAAATTTTTCATGATATTTTGAAATTTTTCACAAAAATTTATGGATTGTTTGGACCACTATTTCTTACTAACTTAAAGCACAATGTGTCACGAGAAAACAGTCTCTGAATCACATGGGTAGGTGAAAGTGTCAAAAAGTTATTCTCACATAAATTTTTACTTTTTAGATTTTAAAAATGGGCTCCCGTCCCGGAAAAGGGCAAAACTGGTCAAAACTGTAAGGGGTTAACACCTTACCACATCTGGACATATGGGTACATCCTGGTGGCGGCAAGAGACTAATTGCAGCTGACAATTTCTCATTCATTTTTGACCCCCGCAGGGGTTCGGCCCCAACGCTAAGGGGGTTAAAAAAATGGGGGAATGGGAAACCAGCTCCACCCAGGGAGTTAACCCGGGTTTTTACAAGTTTGGTCAAACGCGTCTTTCAATGATTGGGGACAGATTCTCTAAACAATTCTTATATGTGAATAGTCTTTCATTTAGCAACGTTTTGCAACTGCCCTGTCAAGGAATAAAATCCCTACCGAACTGAAAAATTTTTAAAATTTTTAAAAACACTTTTTCCCCCAACCAAATAAGGGGTATTTTTTCCCTTTGGGGGAAAATTTGAAACAGAAAGAATCAAAGGGTTTTGGGGGGGGGGGGGGGGGAGGGGGGGAAATACCCCACGGGAAAAAAAATTTCAATTGAACTACTTCTGCTAAATTTTTCATAATGTGTTTAAAAGTAACTCACAAAATTTAGTATATACCCCCACAAAAATTTTTTTAAAAAATTTTTTTTATATCTTTTTATGGGACACGGGACTGAAGAATGACACTTTGAGAAATTTTTAATTTGTCAGTGCCAGCTTGCCCCGGGTTATATAACGCTGTTTCCCAAAACCCCTGCCAAAAAAAGGGGAGTAAAAACCCCTAATAAAAAATTTGGACAAATTAAGGTTTAAAATTCAAATTTTTTTGGGCCACCAATTTTTTTTCCCAGCACTGCCTTAAGCTCTAGTGAACTCCTTGCTCTAGAGAGTTAACAAGTTGTCACTGGAATCCTCTTCCACTCCTCTGTTATGACACTATTGAGCTGGTGGATGTTAGAGATCTTACGCTCCTCCACCTTTCTTTGAGGATGTCCCACAAATGCTCAATAGAGTTTAAGTCTGGGGACATTCTTGGCAGGTCCGGCACCTTTACCCCAATTTTTTTATTTTGGGGAAAGGGATGGTCCCTCCCTTTGGAAGGGGTGTTTTTGGGGGCCCTTATTAGAGATGGCGAAAATTGGGTTCTAACGAAGTGGAATTCGTTTAGAATTTTTAGGGAAAAATTCGGTTTTTGGAACGAAGTCCCCAAAATTTTGGGGGACTTGGTGAAAAGAAGTGTCTTTTGATTGATAAAATGGGTGCGAGCACATTGGGGCAAAAATGGGGCAAACAACCCGGGAGGAAGAAGGGGATAGCCTCATGAAAATTGCAGAGATGAAGCCAATTTAGAGAACCCCGGGGGGATTCTTGACGTCCCCCGCACTATAAAAAGACCGACGCGCCGCTGGGGGCTCACACCCTCCTCACTGAAATGATAGGGAAAAGGGCTGCTGCGGGTGAAAAGCTCTTTTTGAAGAAAATGATTTTTTTACAGCGTTTCTGTGGGGTTTTCCTCAGTTTTCTCAGAGACGTTCTCTGAAGGTTTTATTTCTGATTTTTTGGGGGGATTGGATCTGAAAAACCAGTTTTTCGACCACTGCAGCTGCATATACATTCAATATCCAATGGGATCTAAGCCAGTTCCCCGTTGTATTCATTTAAAAAAACACGTTTTTTCAATTTCAAATACCACTTCATTTTTTTGGGTGCTGAATTTTATTTTCGCCCAAATTTTCATCCAAGGGGGTTTAAATTTAAACGTTGTTTTGCTGGTGTCCCGACAAAAATAAACCTCTTTTTTAACGCCAAATATAATATATTTTTTTTGGGAGCCAAATTTTCCCAAACAAAGGGCTAATTACAACCCGTATCTCTTGTTGTGTGGCGTAGAAAAAAACGCAATTGTAAAAACGCACTATTTGTGCGGCCCCAATTCTTTGGCGCAATTTAAAATCCAGGGGTTTAAAAAAACTTGTTTTGCTGGTTCTGACAAAAAAAAAAACCCTCTTTTTCAACGCCAAAAAATATATTTTTTTTTTGGTAAAACCTTTTTTCACAAGCAAAAGGGTAAATTTCCCCTGTAAACTCTTTTTGTGGCGTAGAAAACCCCCCAAAATTTTAACCGCTACTAGTTTTGGGGCGGGCTTTAATTTTTTGGCCAAATTTTTCAAAACCAGGGGGTTTAATTTAAACGTTGTTTTGCTGGTGGCTGACAAAAAAAAACTCTCTTTTTCAACGCCAAATATATATATATTTTTTTTGGGTTAAAACCCCCCAATTCACAAGCAAAAGGGGTAATTAACAAATGAAAACTCTTGTTGTGTGGCGTAAAAACACCAATTTTAACACGCTAAACCCAGTTTTTGGCCCGGGTCAATTTTTTTTTGGCCCCAATTTACATCCAGGGGGGGAATTTAAACGTTTTTTTGCTGGTGGGGCTGACAAAAAAAAACCGTCTTTTTTAACGCCCAAAAATATATATATTTTTTTTGGGAAACCAATTTTACAAGCAAAGGGGTAATTACAAAATGTATCTCTTTTTTTGTGGGGGCTAGAAAAAACGCAATTGTAAACCTACTAGTTTTTTTTTCGGCTCAATTCTTTGGCCAATTTTAAAATCCAGGGGTTAATTTAAACGTTGGGTTTTTCTGGGGGGCTGACAAAAATAAAAACCCTCTTTTTTTAACGGGGCCAAAAAAAAAATAAAATTTTTTTTTGGGAAACCAATTCCCAAACCCAAACAAAGGCTAATTTTAAAAACTGTACCTTTTTGTGGGCGTAGAAAACCCCGCAATTGTAACACGCTACTAGTTTCTGGGGGCTCAAATTTTTTGCGCCCCAAATTTTCATCCAGGGGTTTTAAATTTAAACGTTGTTTTTTCGGGGGGTGCTGAAAAAAAATAAACCGTCTTTTTAACGCCAAAATATATTATTTTTTTTTTGGGAGCCTAAATTTACAAACAAAGGCTAATTACAACTGTATCTCTTTTTGGGTGGCTGAAAAACACGCAATTGTAACACGGGTACAAATTTTTGTCGGCTCAATTCCCTTTTGGGGCAATTTACAAACCAGGGTTTAATTAAGGGGTTTGGTTTTTTCTGGGGTGCGACAAAAATAAAACCCTCTTTTTTTAACCCAAATATAATAAAATTTTTTTGGGAGCCTAAATTTTACAAAACAAAGGCTAATTAAAAAACGTATCTCTTGTTGGTTGGGGGTAGAAAAAAACAAAGCAATTTTTAACCCCGCACTAGTTTGTGCGGCTCAATTCTTTTTGGGGCAATTTTTCATCCAAAAGGGGGGAATTTAAACGTTGTTTTGCTGGGGTGCGACAAAAAAAAAACCGTCTTTTTTTTAACGCCAAATATATATATAATTTTTTTTTGGTACCTAATTCACAAGCAAAGGGTAATTTAACCCAAATGTATCCTTTTTGGGGTTTGGCCCTAGAAAACACCAATTGAAAAACAAACCCACTAGTTTTTTGCGGCCAATTCTTTGGGGCAAATTTTCATCCAGGGGTTAATTTAAGCGGGTTTTTTTGCTGGGGTGCTGACAAAAAAAAAACCGTCCTTTTTTTAACGCCAAATATATTAAAATTTTTTTGGGAGCCTAATTTTACCCAACAAAGGCAAAATTTCCCAAATTTTATCTCTTTTTTTTGTTTTGGGAGAAAACACGCAATTGTAACACGCTACATTTTTGCGGCTCAATTCTTTTTCGCAAATTTTCATCCAGGGGTTAAATTTAAGGGGGGGGGGGGGGGGGGGTTTTGGGGGGGTGTTTCTGACAAAAATTTAAAACCCTCTTTTTTAACCCAAATATATATAATTTTTTTTTTTGGGAAACCTAATTCACAAGCAAAAAAGGGAATTACAACTGTATCTCTTGTTTTTGGGGGGCGTAGAAAACACGCAATTGTAACCCTAAAAAGCTACTATTTTTTGGTGGCTCAATTTCTATTTCGCAATTTAACCCTCCAGGGGTTTAAATTAAACCTTGTTTTGGGTGCTGGCGACAAAAATTAAAAACCCTCTTTTTTTAACACCGAAATATATACATTTTTTTTTTGTAGCATAAAAATTTACAAGGGGAAGGTTTTAATTTTAAACCTGTTTTTTGCTTTTACATTTAGTAAAAAACACAGTGCTTGTAAAAGACCCCATACAATTAAAAATTTTTCCCGGCCATTTGTTTAGCGCAAATTTTTATCCAAAAGGGTTTTTCCCCCAAGGGTTTTAAAATGGGGTTATTTTTGGGGGCAAAAAAAAGGGGTTATAAATTTTCATATACAGATTTGCTTTATCAAAAAGTGTCTGTACATTTTTTGAACAAACAGTATGTCAGGGCAGAAGGGTGGGAGGCTCTGCAACTGCGAGGGCATGGGACAAACATTTTTGAAACGGGGCCCGGGCGCCAGCCAGCAAGGGGGGCGTTTGCCGCAGGGGTCACTTTGGAGGCCCCAAATGCCGCGTCAATCTAGCGGCCCTGTGTTGTTCAGCAACCACCGGGTTCTTGATTGGTTTTACTAGGGCATCCTCTTCCTCCCCGAAAAGACATCTGACAACCCCAGCCAAGGTTCCGGGGGGAACCCCCAGACACAAAAACTTAGTTTTGGGATTTCCCGGGAGCGGGTCCGCGGGGCCCCACCTGTCCCAGCCCGCCTCTGTCCCCCATCCAATTTTCCCCCAGGGCCCGGGATTACTATGTTGGGCGGGGGTTTAGCGCCCAAATATATAGCGAGGATGAACAATTTGAGGAGGGGATTTAGCAATACTTGGCCGAAGAAAAAGGGGGCCAAAATCCCCAGCTTTTTGCAGTAGGGGGAAAAGTAAAAAAGTTGGGGAAATTTGGGAGGGAGGTCAAAGTGGGGGAGAAAACCCGGCCCCCCGGGGGTTACCAAAAACCGGTGATGAGGGGCAGTAGTGACGATGAAACACAAATAAAAATGATGATATACCGGGGCCGCACTTTGGGCCGGTGAACAAGGGGCCTTTTATCACGTCCCCGGAAAAAAGGGGGTCAGCTTGCGCGTCGGCAGGGGGCCCACCCAAAAAGCCAAACAAGTGAGGGGGGGGGGGTTTTGGGGGGGGGGCCGGAGGGGCAGGGGGAAAGGGTTTTCAGGGGGGATTGGGGGGTTTGAGGCCGGGGGATTTTTTCCATAAAACCCTTTGGCCAAAAGGGGAGAAAACCCCGGGGTTCCCCCCCGGTCCCCCCCAAAAGGGAAACCGGGTGGGGTCTCAAATGGGGGTGGTCCCTCCCTGCCGCTGCAGCAGCACAGCGGCCAGTGGCACCATGCCTTTTTAAGGGCCCGTCCCAAGGCCCCCACCACCTTTCCCCGCCGAAAGGGGAGCTGTTTCCCCTTTTAAAAATCCCCCCCTCCCCGGCCCCCGATGGGGCCCCCCCCCTTCCCCCTACTCATGGCGCCCCCGCAGTCCCCCCGTTTATAAGGCGATTGTAAAAAAAGACAACAAAATATGCGTCCAAAACCCCTTTCCCAAAGGGTTTCAGCAACTTGGGGCCCGTGCCCCCCTGTCCAAGTTTTTTGGTAACTGGCCCGTCCCCTTCCCCCCCTTTTCCCAAAAGGTGGAAATCTGGGACCAATCCCGAGAACCAAAAGGGGTTGTGCCCCAGCCCGAAAATGGAGAGTTCCAACCGTAATTTTTCCCTTTTTTCCCCAAAAAAAAGGGAGTTTCCAAACACTTCATAAAAAAGGGAGAACCCCGGAAAAAAAAAAAAAATTGGGGCATTCCCCCTTTAGCTTTTCCGGGTTTTTTCCCCAAAGGGACAAAAGGCCCGGCCCCGGAAAGTCGGGGGGCCCGAACAAAAGGTCAGGGCCCCTAAAATGTCCCCCCTTTAAAGGCCCCCCCCATTGGGGGAATTTTCTTTTTCCCGCCCAGGCACACCAAAAAACTTGGAAAAGGAAGACCCCGCTTTCTTTCCCCCACGTTTTCCCAAACCCAAGCTGCTCCTGCGCCAAAAGTCCCCCTCCCCCCCCTCCCAAACCCCCACCACCATCCCCACCCCCCCACAATTTCTGCTCCCCTCCAAAACCCCAATTTTTGTAGGGCAAAAACGGGTCACGCCCGTTCAACCCCCTACTTGCCTCGGCGAACGAAGTCACACTTTAAAAAACCCCGGCCCCCCCCGTCATTGGGGACAAAAAAAATCCCATGTGTGGGCTTTCTTCCCGCCCCCAAAATGCCCAAAAAACCCCAAACCATTTTTTTTAAGGACCCCAAAAGGGGGGGGACCAAGGGGCCGGGGCTGGCCCCCCAGGGGAGGGTGGCCCCCTGGGGCCCGCATGGCCAAAAGTGGGTTTTAAACTGGTTGTTAAAAAAAGGGTTTCCCGACGTCTTCCCCCGAACTTCAGAACATTCTGAAAATGGCCCGGAAAAATGTGCATGGGACTTTTTTTCCAATTTGTAAAAGCCAGGAACAAACCCTTTCCCCGATTGCAAGGGGGCAGAACGGCCTCCCCCCCCAAAACCCCCTCGATATGCATGGTTTTTCCCCCACCTGGAATTCCAGCCTGCACAATTGGAAACCCCCCTTTTTGAACAAGAAAGGGGCCCTTAAAAAGATTTTTTGATGAAACCAGGCAGGGCAAAGTACTCCCCCCGTGAAAATTGATGGGCAGCCAAGGGCAGTCTGCGTGACCCCCTTTTTGTTTTTTGAGGCCATTCGAGGAGCCACGTTAATTTTCAGTCGCCAGGACCCAAAGGGATTAATAACGTCATTTCCCCTGCTTCCTGTCCGGGAAAAGAAAGCTGAAAAAAACTGTCTGGGCAAAGGGGGCTGTAGATGTTTCGACTACATCTCTGCCACAAAAATCCGGGGGGGACTAAATGGGGGGAGGGGGAGGAAAGGGGGAGGACATTTGGGGCCCGAAGCATTGTCTTTTTTGAAATGATTTTGGGTTTTCCTAAAACCCCCGGTGACAAGAGAGGAGGAAACAGGAAGGGAGCGGAAGGGGGTGGGGGAAGAGGAAACGAGGCAGAAGACTCCCAAGCACCCTTTGGGAGTATACATGGAAATTGGGGGCAGGGGCCCCCTATCACCCCTTTTTTTAAAATGTCCCCCGCACAAACTATTTGGGGGGTGGCTATTTACAGCCGAATAGTCACTTCCCGGGAAAGGATGACTTCTGGCTCTCCCCCTATTGGACCCTCGCTACCCGGGCCAAAATGGGAGCCTTTTTTCCCAGCTTTTTGAGAGGGGGGGACAAACTCAATACTATAGGGAAACCCCGTAATCAGTTTGGGCCCCTGCCTATGGGGCGGCACGGGCCCTCCCCTGACAGGGCTGACCCGGGGGGGTTTCCCCACGCCCCACGTACTACTGGCCCGCGGGTGGTGGGGAAAGGTGGGGGGGGAGGAGGGATTTCCAGTTTCCCTCCAGTTAAACCCAAATCTGGAGTTTACTAAAGAGCACTTCCTTCACCCCCCTATTTAGGAGGGCAATCACCAGCAGCAGGGAGCCCGCAGCAGACATGGAGGCCCTCCCTGAAAAAACAGGTTTTTGGCCTACTTGGAAAAGCACTCTGCCACCCCATTTTGAAGATCCCTTTGGAAATACGGGCCCGCCCAAAAAGGGTTTTGTGGCCGCAAATTGCCCCCAGTTTGGGAGTGGAGAAGGGTGTCCTGCCCGGCCCCGATTAAAAGTGGCAACAGAGCGGGGTTTAGTGCGGGGGGGGCCATCGTTAACCCCCAAGGGGAACCCGCTTGTCCACGGGGAAAAGTTGAACGAATGACCCCTTTGTCAAGAGAAACAGGCCTTTATTTGGCCAGGATTTTCCCCCACACCAATGCCTTAGGCTTTAGTCTGGGTTCAAACTAACCTTCCCAGCCACAAATTTTGATGCCCCGGGCCCCCCCCCTGATGCCACACATCTGCGATAAATTTTCCCCCATCTGCCTACCACCCCTCTTTTTCCAGGGACTGGAAATTTCCCCCACCTCAACACTCTGTCTTGTGCCACTCTATGTGCTCATGCTGCTGCTCCCGTTGCTGTTGCCCGTGCCAAACCCACACGTGTCATTGTGGCCCCCCTCGGCCCGGTTTCTGTATTTGGGCCCCCCTCCAAATGTCATTGTGCCAAATCTCTGACCTCATGCTGTTGCGCCCCGGGCATCACCTCCCCTCTCTTTTCAAAGTGCCACTGCCCCACCCATGCGCTGGGCCCTTTTCCCTTCCCCCCTCCCAGCCTTTGCGGGTCTTGGCCAAAACCCAAAATTTTTCCACCTGCAGAAATTTCATTGGTGCCACCTCTGACCTCATGCTGCTGCTGTGACCCGCGAGCCCTCCACACGTTTTCATTGTGCCACTTTTTTCCCCCCCCCCCCGGAAAAAAAACCCCATGCGCTGCCTGGCTGCGCCCGTGCCCCCAAAACGTGGCCTACTCCTGTTTTTGCCACCTCCAGAATTTTCAATTTTGCCACTGTTCCCGACCTCATCTGCTGCCGTGGGGCTGCCGGGGCCCTCCACACTGGGGTTTAATTTTGGGCCCCTGTCTGACCTTATGCTGCTGCTTTTGCTCCTGCCGGCCCTCCACACTTGTCAAATTTTACCACCCCCCCTTTGGCCACTCCCTTTTTTTCCAGCTCCAGAATTTTTCATTGTGCCACTGCCCGACCCATACTGGGTGCCCGCCCCTGACCCCCCACACTGTGTGATTGTGCCCCTCCCGTGCCCTAATACTGTTTTTTCCACCTCCAAAATGTCATTGTGCCACTGTCTGAAACCCCATAAATGCTGCTGCCCGTGACCCCCCCACACCGGGATCATTGTCCACTCTGTGGGCCCAATACTGGTTTTTTGCCGGCCCCCCATTTAAAGTCATTGTGGGCCCATGCCTGACCTCATACTGCTTTCCGCCGTGACCTCCACCTGTTGATTTGCCCCCCCTTTTGGGCCTAAAAGTTTTTGGGCCCCCTCCAAAAGCCATTTGTGCCCCTGTCTGAAACCCCAACCTCGTGCCGGGCCCTGACCTTTCCCCACTTTTGTGATTTGCCACTCTGTGGCCAATACTTTTTTTTGCCCCCTCCCCAAAAAGTCATTTTGCCAAATGCCCGACCTAAAGCTGGGTGCGCCCTAAACCCCCACACTGTTGATTGTGCCCCCCCCTGTGGCCTAATACTGTTTTGCCCCCCTCCAGAATGTCATTGTGCCCCCCGCCCCGACCTCATGGGTGCTGTGGGTGCCCCCGTCACCTTTCCCCACTCAATCACTAATGGGTTTCCACCTAGCTCTCAGCTTTTTTTTTTTTCCAGCTTTCGCTAGCAGACTTTATCAGGCTTTCATTCCCCCCCTTTTATTTTTTTTTGGGCGGGTTTTTCCCCTTAAAATTTCCCAGGGGAAAAATTTTAGTGGGAAACATTCTAAGAGCGGCGGCAGTCAAGGGGCGTGTCATACTAAAACACAAAAAATTTTATGAAGAACCCAAAACCCAAACTCCCTCCCGCATATTTTAAACATGGGACAACGTTTTACACACCCCTGCAGGCTCTGGGCAGCCTGGAAATAGCTGTTTTTTAAAAGGATTTTGCCGAAGGGAAAATTTGGGCCGAAAAAAAATTTTGGGCGGAAAAATTTGGGAAAATGACCCCAACCGAAAAATTTTTGAGAAATTCGGCCATCTCTAGTCATTATCATGTTGGAATACTTCCATGCATACCAGTTTCCTGACGGAGGGGATCATGCTCTGCTTCAGTAAGGACCCGTGGGATGTTTTGGGATTTATGGTTTTTCCCCCAATGACTGGGGTTGCCCCATACCCCTTTTTCCCCCTGCAGCACACATTGTAAAAATTTTAAAAGACAATCCTGTATATGACCTGAGTACGTGCCCCTCAACTTCTTTGGTAACTGGGGAGGGCAGTTCGAGTGGAAAATTTTCCCTTTTTTAAAAAAACCCCTGAAGGGGCCCTTGGCCCACATGCGCGCTCAGTTTTTAGGGGGTTTTTGGGGAATTTTTTATAGCCCCAACCTCTTTAAAGTAAGGGTACAAATCTTTTTTTTCCCGATCCTCACAGTTTTTTCCCTGAAAGTCAGGTTTGAACATCCAGTGACCAGTATGAAAAAAGTGTAAAGAGGGATACAAAAAAATTTAATAAAACCCGCTCCCCATTCAAAACCTGAGACCATGAACCCTAATAAGGGGACATGGGGCACCCGGGGGGGTGCTAATTGGGGGAAAAATTTTTCTATTTTTAAAATTTTGGGGGGTAAATCCATTTCTTGCCAGCGGTTTAACATCGTGGCTGTGTGTTGAAAATTTTTTTGAGGGCACTTTTAAATTTTTAAAAATGTTATACAAGCTGTGCACTGAATACCTTACATTGTGTCAAAGTCTCATATCTTCAGTGTTATTCCATGAAATTATATCATACAATATTTACAAAATTGGGAGGGGTGTATTCACTTTTGTGAGATACTGTATATATACATATACTGTATATACAGGTGATAACATTTCTTTTCTACAATTTCTAGTTTATAACTAATGGTCACTACTAGTGTTGAACGATTATTATCGACAAAGTTGAAATCGGCACGGTTTTTATGTTGATCGGAATTTTTCGATCACACGATAATTTAGGTGAAAATCTGCGCATAATCTATTAATATCGCGCCAATTCTGCCTTTCTGTCATTTTTTGGCGGCCACAAAAACAGCTTAGAGAATAGAGCAGGGGGAGCTGGGTGTGCGACTCATGACTGTGATGTGTATGGTTGTGATTGGCTGGGAAAATCACATGACCTCGTTTTACATAGAACAGCCCTTCCTGTTTTAGCAAACAGTGTGTGTCAGTGTCTCATAATAGCAGGGCGTGTACTAGGGCTCTCTCAATACAGCTCAGCGAAACAGTTCTATTTGTTCACACAGACAACTATGATTTTAGCTGTGAACATTAGAACATAGGTAGATTAGAGAATTTCAGTTATTAGTTACTTAGACTGAGTGTTTTAAAGAAGCATCTAGCGACGTACAGCCGTGGGGAGGAGGGGGGGGGGGGGGGGCGAACACAGGCAGACAGGCAGGCAGGCAGGCTTTTTAAAGGAGAGTATAATGTGCAGGCCCCGCCTCGGCTTTGACCCTGTATTGAAATGGTTTTTTATTAAAAAATTTGGCCAGTTTTTGCTGAAATATTAGCTTGTATTTTGTGCAGCCTGTACTTATATTAGGATACAGATCTTTTCTAGTAACTGCAGGTGTATTTGCAAAACTCACCTTTTATTATCCGTACACAATTTAATTAGGTTTTTTTTCACTTTAGCGCAGCTCAGTTTTGTTCAACGACCCACTTGTGCTACAATAGGGTACAGAACTTTTTCTAGTCACCGCAGGGGTAAATTTCAAAGGTGCAAAAACCACGT